>JAJEJO010004331.1:120447-306835 GCA_020662805.1 Glaucomys volans | reverse complement strand
CTAAGGAATCTCCACACTGCTTTCCAGAGTGGCTGCACCAACTTGCAATCCCACCAGCAATGTATGAGTGTACCCTTTTCCCCACATCCTCACCAACACCTCTTGTTGCCTGTATTCTTAATAAAAGACATAGATCTGATTGGGGTAAGATGAAATCTTCAGGTAGTTTGGATTTGCATTTCCCTTATAACTAGGGATGTTATAAGGGAAACATTTTTTCATGAATCTGTTGATTGCTTGTAGATCTTCCTCTGTAAAGTGCCTGTTCATTTCTTTGGCCCGTTTATTGACTGGGTTATTCGTGTTCTTGGTGTAAAGATTTTGAGTACTCTATAGATTCTGAAGATCAGTGCTCTATCTGAAGTGTGTGTGGCAAAGATTTTCTCCCACTCTGAAGGCTCTTTCTTCACATTGCTGATTGTTTCCTTTGCTAAGAAAAAGCTTTTTATTTTGACTCTATCCCAATCATTGATTCCTGCTTTTATTTCTTATGCTTTGGGAGTCATGTTAAGGAAATCTGGTCCTAGGCCAACATGATGAAGATTTGGACCAATTTTCTCTTCTATTAGGTGCAGGGTCTCTGGTCTAATTCCTAAGTCCTTGATCTATTTTGAGTTGAGTTTTGTACAGGGTGAGAGATATGGGTTTAGTTTAATTTTGCTGCACATGGATTTCCAGTTTTCCCAGCACCATTTGTTGAAGAGGCTCTCTTTTCTTCATTGTATGTTTTTGGCTCCTTTGTCAAGTATGAGATACCTGTATTTATGTGCGTTTGTCTCTGTGTCCTCTATTCTGTACCATTGATTAACCTGTCTATTTTGGTGCCAATGCCATACTGTTTTTGTTACTATTGCTCTATAGTATATTTGAAGGTCTGGTATTGTGATACCCCCTGCTTCGCTCTTCTTGCTAAGAATTGTTTTAGTTATTCTGGGTCTCTTCTTCCTCCAAATGAATTTCATGATTGCTTGCTCTATTTCTATGAGGTCCGTCATTGGGATTTTAATTGGAATTGCATTGAATTTATATAGCACTTTTGGTAGTATGACCATTTTGACTATGTTAATTCTGCCTATCCAAGAACATGGGAGATCTTTCCATCTTCTCAGACTTTCTTTAATTTCTTTCTTTAGTGTTCTATAGTTCTCATTGTAGAGGTCTTTCACCTCTTTTGTTAGATTGATTCCCAAGTATTTTATTTTTCTTGAGGCTATTGTGAATGGTATAGTTCTCCTAATTTCTGTCTCAGAGGATGCATTACTTACAAATAAAAATGCATTAGGTTTATGAGCATTAATTTTATATCCTGCTACTTTACAGAATTCATTTATGAGTTCCAGAAGTTTTCTGGTGGAATTTTTAGGGTCTTCTAAATAGAGAATCATTTCATCAGCAAATAGGGATAGTTTGAGCTCTTCTTTTCCTATTCGTATTCCTCTAATTTCTTTGGTCTGTCTAATTGCTCTGGCTAGAGTTTCAAGGACAATGTTGAACAGAAGTGGAGAAAGACGGCATCCCTGCCTTCTTCCAGTTCTCAGGGGGAATGCTTTCAATTTTTCTCCATTTAGAATGATGTTAGCTGTGGGTTTAGCATAGATGGCCTTTACAATGTTAAGGAACATTCCTACTATCCCTATTTTTTCTAGTGTTTTGAGCATGAAGGGGTGCTGTATTTTATCAAATGCTTTCTCTGCATCTATTGAAATAATCATGTGGTTCTTGACTTTAAGTCTGTTGATGTGGTGAATTACATTGATTGATTTCCAGATGTTGAACCAACCTTGCATCCCCGGGATGAAACCCACTTGATCATGGTGCACTATCTTTTTAATATGCTTTTGTATGAGATTTGCTAAAAATTTGTTAAGAATTTTTGCATCTATGTTCATTAGGGATATTGGTCTGAAATTTTCTTTCCTGGATGTGTCCTTCTCTGGTTTTGGTATCAGGGTGATATTAGCTTCATAAAATGAGTTTGGAAGGGTTTCCTCCTCCTCTATTTCATGAAATACTTTGAGGAGTATTGGAATGAGCTCTTCTTTGAAGGCCTTGTAGAACTCGGTTGTGAATCCATCTGGTCCTGGACTTTTCTTTGTTGGTAGGCTCTTGATGACTTCTTCTATTTCATTGCTTGAAATTGATCTATTTAAGTTGTGTGTGTCCTCCAGATTCAGTTTGGGTGGCTCATATGCCTCTAGGAACCTGTTGATGTCTTCTAGGTTTTCTATTTTGTTGGAGTATAAATTTTCAAAATAGCTTCTAATTATGTTTTGTATTTCAATTGTGTCTTTTGTAATATTTCCATTTCCATCACAAATTTTAGTAATTTGGATTTTCTCTCTCCTTCTCTTCGTTAGTGTGGCTAATGGTTTATCAATTTTGTTTATTTTTTTCAAAGAACCAACTTTTTGTTTTGTCATATTTTGAATTTTTTTTCTGTTTCAATTTCATTGATTTCAGCTCTGTTTTTAATTATTTCCTGTCTTCTACTACTTTTGATGATGATCTGTTCCTCTTTTTATAGGGCTTTGAGCTGTAATGTGAGGGCATTGATTTGTTGACTTTTCATTCTTTTATTGAATGCACTCCATGAAATGAATTTTCCTCTTAGTACTGCTTTCATAGTATCCCAGAGATTCTGATATGTTGTATCTTTGTTCTCATTGACCTCTAAGAATTTTTTGTTTCCCCCTAATGTCTTCTGTTATCCATGCATCATTCAATATTATATTATTTAATCTCCAGGTGTTGGAGTAGTTTCTGTTTTTAACTTTATTGCTGATTTCTAATTTCATTCCATTATGATCAGAGAGAATATAAGGTAGTATCTCTATGTTTTTGTATTTGCTAAGAGTAGCTTTGTGACATAACATATGGTCTATTTTAGAAAAGGATCCATGAGCTGCTGAGAAGAAAGTGTATTTGCTTTTTGATGGATGGAATATTCTATATAGGTCTTTTACGTCTAAATTAGCGATTGTGTCATTGAGTTCTATGGTTTCTTTGTTCAATTTTTGCTTGGAAGATCTGTCCAATGGTGAGAGAGGAGTGTTAAAGTCCCCCAGTATTATTATGTTTTGGTCTATTTGGTTCCTGGAATTGAGAAGGATCTGATTGATACAGATCAATGGTACATGGATGTACCATTGATAAATGGTACATGGATGTACCATTGTTTGGTGCATAAATATTTATGATTGTTATGTCTTGCTGATTTATGCTTCCCTTAAGTAGTATGAAATGTCCTTCTTTATCCCTTCTGACTGACTTTGGCTTGAAGTCTGCTTTATCTGAAATGAGGATGAAAACTCCTGCTTTTTTACTAAGTCCATGTGTATGGTATGATTTTTCCCAACCTTTCACCTTAAGTCTGTGGGCATGTTTTTCTATGAGATGCGTCTCTTGAAGGCAGCATATTGGTGGGTGTTTCTTTTTAATCCAATCTGCCAGTCTATGTCTTTTGATTGATGAGTTTAGGCCATTTACATTTAGGGTTATTATTGAGATATGACTTGCATTCCCGGTCATTTTGACTTATTTTTGGATTTTAATCTTACTTGGTTTTTCCTTTAATTGGCTGTTTCTTTAGGGTAATTCCTCCCTCTGCTGACTTACATAGTTGTTTCTCATATCTTCCTCTTGGAATATTTTGCTGAAGATTTTCTGTAGGGCAGGCTTTCTATTTGTGAATTCTTTTAGCTTGTGTTTATCATGGAAGGATTTTATTTCATCTTCAAATCTGAACATAAGTTTTGCTGGGTATAAGATTCTTGGTTGGCGTCCATTTTCTTTCAATGCTTGGAATATGTTGTTCCAGGCCCTTCTTGCTTTTAGGGTCTGGGCTGAGAAATCTGCTGATATTCATGTTGGTTTCCCCCTATATGTTATCTGATGTTTTTCTCTTGCAGCCTTTAAAAATCTATCTTTCTTTTGTATGTTAGGTATTTTCATTATAATGTGCCTGGGTGTAGATCTGTTGTTATTTTGTGCAGTTGGTGTCCTATAAGCCTCTTGAATTTGATTTTCCATTTCATTCATCAGATTTGGGAAATTTTCTGAAATTATTTCATTGACCAGATTATTCATTCCTTTGGTTTGTGTCTCTGTGCCTTCCTCAATCCCAATAATTCTTAAATTTGGTCTTTTCATGATGTCCCATAAGTCTTGGAGGTTCTTCTCATGATTTCTTACCATCCTCTCTGTCTGGTTGAGTTTGTTTTCAAGATTAAATATTTTGTCTTCATTGTCTGAGGTTCTGTCTTCCAAGTGATTTAGCCTGTTGGTTAAGCTTTCTATTGAGTTTTTAATTTGGTTTATTGTAACCTTCATTTCAAGGATTTCTGTTTGTTTTTTTTCAGAATCTCTCTTTATTGAAATGATCTTTTGCTTCCTGCAGTTGCTCTTTTAGCATTGCCTGCATTTGCTCTCTTGACTCCTCGTTCGCTTCTTGGATCATTTTAATTATGTACAACTCCCTTTCTGACAATGCTTCTGCCTTGTTGTCACTGGGTACTTTTGGTATAGTATCTGGGTTTGTTTGTGATGTTTTCTTCCCATGTTTTCTCATGTTGCTAGTGTATCTTCCCCTCTAGTAGTGCGAATCCTAGGTATTACAGTTTCCCCTTAAAGACTTACAGGGTTCCTTCCTATTTTCAATACCTCCCCTTGAATTGAGAGATCATTATTGGCAGCACGCCATATAAACAATATGTGTCCTTAATCTAAATAGTCCCTATTAAGATATTAACAGTGTTGTCTTAATAAACAGTGATGAGTTCAAATTGTTATCTACAGCATAACCAGTAAGTTTGCAATAAGGACTGCAAATTCTAATGTTGGACAGGGAGAATGAGGAGGGGTATAGGAGAAAACACTAATGAGATAGGAAGTGAGTCTATAGATATATTATGTCATATGAATAGTGGAAGTGGAATCAAAAGAAATAGGTTGTTAGTGTGAAGAAAAAGAGATTCTGCAAGGAAACGGATATATAAGAAGGAGATAGAGTGACAAGCATAATAATAAAAGAAAGAGGTAGGAATATAGTGGATATATTAGGAATTAGGAATAATCATAGTATTACAATTAATTTAAAAAACATTCTGCAATAAAAATATACTGTACAGTTCAAACCTCTTGTTTTTCAATGACCTGATGTTTGAGAGGTGCTTGATCAAGCGATGACCCAAGAAGGGTGCTTCTACCTCCAGGTTGGGAATGATCAATGCTTCTGTGCAGAGGCGGCCTGGTGTTGATAGACCTACAGGTGCAGTACAGGTGCTAGACACCAGGCCAAGGTGTGGGCCTGGGCTAGACCAAGTTGGGGTGGGGGTGCAGAACTGTGCTCAGTGATGGAGACACTGGGCTTGATAGCCCAGGCAGGTCTGAACTCTGCGCTGGGGGCTCAGGCGGTGGCAGGTGGTTGCTCTCTCACGGGGACGCTGTAAAATGGCACCGAAGGGCCTAAGATCCCCGCTGGTGCTGGGGACTCCAGCCGCCTCAGGCTGGAGCTCTCCAGGAGGCACTGCAAAAATCTGTTTCCTTTCTTAATTTAGTTTAGTTTCTACATATGAGAGGAAACATCCAGCCCTTGACTTTCTGGGTTTGGCTTATTTCACTTAGCATGATGCTCTCTAGTTCCATTCATTTACCAGCAAATGCCATAATTTCATTCTTTATGTTTTATGCCTTTTTAAACATTTTATATTATCTTAATATTTAGTAAAATTTTCAAAATCCCACCTATTTCTTCTGGTCCAAAGAGAAGTAAGGAAGGAAATGTCATTTATAATCAGATTAGAGTTTTGTACTCAGCATAATTCAAAGTAGCATAATGGGCCGGGTGTGGTGGCGCATGCCTGTAATCCAAGCGACTCGGGAGGCTGAGTCAGGAGGATCGCGAGTTCAAAGCCAGCCTCAGCAACTTAGCGAGGCCCTAAGCAACTCAGTGAGACCCTGTCTCTAAATAAAATACAAAATAGGGCTGGGGATATGGCTCAGTGGCCAAGTGTCCCTGAGTTCAATCCCTGGTTCCAAAAAATAAAAAAATAATAAAAATAAAAATTAAAAAAAAAAAAACAAAGTAGCATAATGTTAGAGCATAGAATATGTGTGCAGCTGCTGAATTTGGCAGGTTGGATCCAAAAGACAATAGACACTCTCTTTATACTAGATAGCATTTATTTTGGTAATAATACAGAAGTAAGAGCAAAAGCAAAAGTAATAGGCAAAAGAGAAAGAGAAGAAAGTACATCACCAGATAGGAAGAAACACCATACCTTAAGAATCATATAGCTGGGGTGCCCTACGGCAGTTTTCCATGGTCCTAACTAGGAAGTCCTGGGCAGAGAGTCCTCTCCATTGGTGAGACTCCAAAGTCTTATTCCCAGTGGGGCTCCTTAAATACAAGCTAGAACAAAGAAAGCTCCATTCTAACAACCTGCACATCACCTAGTGATCCCCTCAAGGACACTTCATCCCCCCAAGGACTGGCCAGATCTCCAAAGGGAGATAGCCTTGAGATAAGTGAATGACTGAATTCTTGTGAGTAAGCTAAACGCACCAAGAAATCAGCATTCTTTAGATGTTCCATCAAGGATGTGCAAGGTTAAGGCAGGCACATGGACAGGGAAGATCTTTAATATTTTCCTTAGCCCTTGTGGGACAAACAGTCTTCTCAAGAAAAGATGAAAATGGAAGTGAAATAATTAGGGTAGCTTAGTCAGCTTTTTCTCTTAGTTATTCCTTCCAGAATTTTCAATGAATGAACCTCAGAAGGTTTTGTGTTTTAGCTCTTATGAGAAAAGGACATTGCATTGTGGATCACCATATAATATTTCTACAAAGTTTAGCCAGGCATAGTGGCACATACCTGTAGTCCCAGTGACTTTGGAGTCTGAGGCAGGTAAAGACCCTGTCTCAAAATTTAAAAAAAAAAAAAAAAGAAAGAAAAAAAAAGTGCTGGGGATGTAGTTCAAAGGTAAGGACAACCCTAGATTCAATCCTCAGCATTAAACAAATTTATATGATCATTCTTAAGCATGTCACTAATGCAGTTTTCCTAAGAGGAGGTGGCAGAAATAAGAAATTTTTAGAAACACAAGACTAATGATATGGGGATACTGTTCACTATCACCATTACTGCCAATGTAATTAGAGATCCCCATGGTGACCTAAGATTAACTTCTGCTCTATGTGGTGCTGTGCCAGATTGGTACAAAGGTAACTCCCTAATGGTTTCAAGTATTTAGTAATAATTGTGAGTATGAGATTTGACAGAGTTGAAATAATATGGGAAGACAGAAAAAGAAGATAGAAGTATTGAGGAAAGTTTAGAAAAGTTAAAAATAAAAGAGAAATAGTACTAACATCAGGAGGAATCTGGGTTTCACTCTGTGTTATATGGTTAATTTTCATCTTGGTTGGCTTCATTGAATATTTTGTGCCATGGTAATACCCAAAGTTCTTTTTTATTACTGATATTATTTTTCATTGGAAAATCATAATTATATACACTTGTAGAGTACATGTGACGTTTTGATACATGTATATAAAGTGGGTGATTAAATCAAGCTAATTAACAAATCGATAACCTTGTTTATCTGTCAAGTTTTATGAGACATTTGAGATTTACTCTTAGTTATTTTGAAATATACATTATTATTGACTATAGTCATCTTCTTGTACAAGGAATCTCAAAATTTATTCTTCCTATTTATCTGGAACTTTGTACCATTGAGCAGAAAGCACACAACAGAGGCATCATACTCCCTAATTCCAGGGCAAATTACAAAGTGACTATAATCAAAACAGCATAGTATTTGCATGAAAACCAGAACTATTGACTTATCGCATAAGATGGTAAAAAGAAATCTAAGCATCATTTACAGTCAACTAATTTTTTGTTGTTTTGTTTTTTGTTTTTTTGTCTTTTTTTAGCACTAGAAACTGAACCCACTGTACCACTGAGCTACATCCCCAGTGCTTTTAAAAACAATTTTTGAAACAGGGTCTCACAGAGTTGCTGTGGCTGTCCTGAAAGTCAGGATCTTCCTGCCTTAGCTTGATTACTGGTGTGCATCACCACACCTGGCTACAGTCAACTGAGTTTCAAAAAAGGTCCCAAGAACACACATGGGGAAAGGTCAGTCTCTTCGACAGATGGTATTGAGACAACATCTACATGCAAAAGAATTAAATTAGATCTTTACCTCTCACCATATACAAAAATCAATTCAAAATGAATTAAGACTAAACATAAGACCACAAACACCAAAACTACTGTGTGCATGTATGATTATGTGAAGGTGTGATTCTCCATCATATACAACCAGAGAAATGAAAAGTTGTACTCCATTTGTGTACAATGAGTCAAAATGTCATTTATACATGACATCAGAATGCATTTTTCTATTTGAGCAATAAGAAAAAAATTTAAAAAAGAAAACAAGGGAGAAAACTCCACCATATTGGTCTGGAAAATGAACAAACCAATAACATCAAACTAAAAAGCTTCTGCACATCAAAGGAAACAACCAACAGAGTGACGAGACAACTTGCAGAATTTGGGAGAAAATATGTGCAAAACACACATCTGATAAGGGGTTAGTATCCAAAATCTATAATGAACCCAAACAACTCAATTGCAAGAAAGCAATTTAAAAAGGGACAAAGGACCTTAACGGACATTTCTTTAAAAAAAAAACAAAAAAAAAACTCAGCATCACTGTTTTGTTTGTTTGTTTTTTGGTACTGGGGCTTGAACCCAGGGGTGCTTTACCTCTGGGTTACATCCCCAGACTTTTTTATTATTTATTTTAGATTGGGTTTCACTAAGTTGTTTAGGGCCTCTGCTGAGTTGCCGAGGCTGGTCTCAAACTTAGATTCCTCCTGTTTAACCTCCTGAGTCACTGGGATTACAGGCACCACTGTACCCAGAAGCATCACTATTTTTTAGGCAATGATTACATCACACCTGTAAGAATGGCTTTTATCAAAAAAAAGAAAGAAAAGGAAAAAAAAAGAAAAAGAAAAAAGAAAGATAACAAGTTTTGGTGAAGATGCAGAGAAAAGGGAACCTTTACAAATCCCTGGAGAAAAATGTAAATTAATATAGCCATTATAGTAAAAAGTACAGCAATTCCTTAAAAAATTAAAAATAAAACTATCACATGATCCATCAATCACACTACTGGATATGTATCCAAAGGAAATGAAATCAATATATTGAAGAAATAGATGCATTTCCTTGTTCATTGCAGCCTTATTCACAATGGCCAAGATAAAGAAATAACCATGGATGGATAGATGAAGAAAATGTTGTGTATATACACAATTAAATACTATTCTGCCTTTAAAAGATAAGGAAATCCTGTCATTTGTGACAACATGGATGAACCTAGAAGACTTTATATGAAATAAGTCAGGCACAGAAACACAAATATGACATGATTTCATTTATATGTGGAATCTAAAAATGTTGAACTCATAGAAGTAGAAACTAGAATGCTGGCTACCAGGGAGTAGGGAGGACAGCAAAGTGAGGATAAAAGATACAAAATTACAATTAGGTATAATTTCAAGGGACCTATTTTCAACATTGTGAGTAGAGTTAGTAACAATGTATTATATTCCTGAAAATCAATGAGAATAGATTTTAAAGGTTCTTACCACAAAAAAAATGAGCATGTGAGGTAGGAAATGGAGATGTTAATTAACTAAATTTAGACATTCCACACATGCTTTAAAACATCCTGTTATGAGATAAATATATGCAATTTTGACAATTAAAATATATTTTAATTAACTTAAAGGTATTATATTGTATAAATATGTACAATTTTCTATTCAGCCATAAGGAATAATATTATGGCATTTGCAGATAAGTGGATGGAATTGGAGAATATCATGCTAAGTGAAAAAGGCAATACCAAAAAAACCAAAGGTCAAATGCTTTCCCTATTAAGTGGATGATGATATATAATTGGGTTGGGGGGGTGGGAGGTAAGAGAAGAATGGAGGAACTTTAGATTATGTAGAGGGAAATGAGGGGGGGGTGGGATATGAAAGATGGTGGAATGAGACAGACATCATTACCCTATGTACATGTACGATTACATGAATGGTATGAATCTACCTTGTGCACAACCATAGAAATGAAAAGTTGTACCCCAATTGTGTACAATGAATCAAAATGAAGTCTGTAAAAATTTAAATAAATAAATAAATATATAAAACCAATATAAATATACAATTTTGACTATTAAAATTTATTAATTAATTAATTTTAAAATATAGGTATCAAATCAGATTGTTATTAACTCTACTATAGATGTTGTAACATAGGTCCCTTGAAGTTATTCCTAACTGTTATCTCAGCTGCTCAGGAGGCTGAGGCAGAAGGATTTCAAGTTCCAGGCTGGCATTGGCAACTTAGCGAGACCCTGTCTCAAAATAAAAAGAGCAAGAGATGTAACTTAGTAGTAGAGCACCCCTTAGTGAGGTTCCCAATTACATGCCCACACACCAAAAGGTATCCTAGTGGACTAGAGTGGGTCCTAAATCCAATACCTAATGTTCTTAGAGGAGCAAAGGACATATAGAGGCATAGAAAAGAAGCACATATAAAAATGGTGGCAAGGATAAATCAAGGAGTGTCAAGGATTACTAGGAGTGTCAAGAATTGCTGGGAGCCATCAGAAACTAGGAGGAAGCAAGGAAGCCTAGAGCCTTCAGAGCTTGGTGACACTGACACTTCGATTTTGGGCTTCTCATCTCCAGAACTTTGAGAGAACAAATTTCTGGTATTTTAAGCCACTCATTTTGTGGTATTTTATTAAGACAGCCCTAGGAATTGATTATTCTTATCCTTGTGCAAGATTGGAGGACTATTTTCTTGAAGACTGAATGGTCCCACAGGGGAAAAAAAGCCTTATAAATATTGACATTCAGGAGGTTCACACAAATGATGAAGAAACTGGCTGTCAAATGAACCAACAGTGAAGCCTGAGTCTCTTCAAATACTGCTTCCTATCATAAATCTTCAAACTCAATTTTCAGTGCCTCAATCTTAAATATCAACAGATAACCCAGAACCATCAGATATTTGAGGAAAGACTTCATGTGCTTGAGATAGTTGCCCTAATATCCATTCTTCAATTTTTTTTTTTTTCCTTTTGGTAATAGAACCTCAGGAATTTTTACTAGTCATTTGACTCTTCAGCTAACGGCTATGCTTCCCAGCCTCCCAGTCAGAGGGGTGTCACAATTTCCATTTTATGTCCTTTAAAGGAAGCTGTTTGGTGTTTATTTTCACTTTTTTTTTTTCTTTCAAAGTGCAGTATGGGTATACTGGAGGTGATTCAGCTTTAGTCTCACTGAAAAGGACAATTCCTCAGGGTATGTGGGAGTAACATGACAGAGGGAACTTAGGTCCCTGGATGACCCTGTGGAGCTGAACTACCTACTCTTCCCTTTCTGTCAGATAACAGAAAAATAAATTTTTATGTTAATTGAACCATTTTATTTGGGGGTATCTTTGAATGTTTCTTTCCTACTAATACAGTATTATTAAAGTCTGTAAAATTATTTTGAAATAAATATTTATTGAAAAAATAAGTGTTGACTCAAATTTTTTTAAATTAGTCTGGTCTCTCCTATCTTTCAGAAATAGTGTGTCTCTTCAGTTTCCTAATCTTATCTAAAACAGGGACTAACATCTCTGCTCTCAGTAAAAACAATACTACCAGTCTTGTTCTCCATTGTTTCTTTGGTTGAGAACCAAAGGAAGCAGTTGCTTTAGAAAGGAACCAACTACTTGTACAAAACAAAGTCTCTTCAAACACCAAATATAGGTGCCCATTCCACAGAAGACATACAGAAACTGAAATGGTCTAAGACAGAGCAGATTCATGTCTCCTGTCACATGCCAATTCTGAGGTTCTTCGTATTTACTTTTTCACTCTCAGTTCTTGTCTTCTGCTAGTTTTTTGTTAATTTGTGTAAAATCAATATGTAAATGACATTCTTTCATTAATAATTCATCATATAAAAAATTTGGATTATTGTTACTAACATTTCCTCAGCATATTCACAGTTCTACTTACTGCGTAGCTCAATTTCATTGAAAAATTTTAATTTTCTGCTGTAGCTATTTCAGTTATTTAAGTATTTATGCTTTAAAGTTTTAAGGAACTTACATAGTAACAGTACTAAATTCATTTATTTAATCATTCAAAAGTTCAACAAACATTAACAAAGTATTTACTATGTCCTAATTACTACGCCAGGTTCACTGTGAGCTAAAAATAGAAACGCTTTGCCTTCAAAGAATTCACTGTTAGGATCAGAGTAGTATCAATAAATTCACATGAGTAATAACAATAACAATCTTCAGGGAGTTTTAACATTATCCTCCCTGCTCTTATATTTTTAAACCTTCATTATTATCTCAAAATATTATAAAATATTAAAAATATATACTTAGAGATTCTAAGATTATAATCTGTAAATATTTCAAGCTGGCCATGAGTTTGGAAAATGCATTAATCGATATATTACATATCAACATAGCTCATTCAGTCTAGAAACCACAAAGTAGTAAACAAGCAAAACATTTGGTTATGTAAAATCCTCAGGAAAAGCTCTTTCAGGAAAACAAACCCCACTGACAATGCCTTGTAGAACTTTTCTTCTTCTCATAAGAAGCAGATGGGATTAGCAGACCATGACTATTGTCTACATCTATTTAGCAAGGTACATTAAATTTTTCTGTGGCCCTTCCAAAAGGTTTGTATGTCTGCACTGAGTTAGAAGAACATGTAAAACTTGCAAATTCTCTAATTTCTTTGTTTACAAATTGTTTCCTTGGTCTTTTAGAGAATTATGTCTTCATCAGTAAGTTGAGGAAAAATTTATCTCTTAGGATCCCAAATAAGGTGAAATAAAGTTGTCATTGGTTGTCAGTATATGCCAACAATTTCCACCCTACTAAAGGTAATGAAAAGCAGAAGGCGATACCACCACCTCACCAGCTCCTACTATATGATTATCCCCACAGGACTTGGCTGTGGGCAGCAAGACACTTCTACTTATAGCTACCCACTTCTGCAAAACAGATGCAGAACTTATTATCAAGAATCCCATATTTGACAATAGGTTGAAAGCATTGCAGGCAAAGGAATCACAGTGCAATTTAATGGCGAAAGATGGGAAGTGTCTTTTGTATGAGAAAACTCCAAAAACAACTTCATTAAAAGAAAAAGGACCTAACTTGTATTCTGAAATTATATGATTTAATCTCTTGCTTCCTGCAAAATATGTGTAAGCACATCTTATGTGTAATGTGGGATGATTATTAAAGTTAGAATGGAAGAGGAACTTAAGATACTGAATTCAGGTCACTCTATCACTTACTAATGGTCTCTGGCCTTGGGCACTGGGCCTCAGTTTTCACATCTCTAAAATGGGCAGAATAATATTATTCATCTCATTGGGCTCTTCTGAGAAACACATAAAGTAACATGTACTTAGAAAAGTAGTTGGCACACTAGTTGGCACAGGGAGTTATAAAGAATTGCCTATTATAAATGCCTTAGCATCATCTGAGGAGTGCAATGTTGTGTCCCATGCTAGCCTGCCTTCAGATAAGATAGATCATAATTCTATCAAATTTTAACCCCTCCCCATACACAGGATTTATGGTCCTTTCTCTTTCCCTATAATTTTTCTGGTATCCAATCACCTACTATATTGCTGTTAGGCAATGGGCGTAAATGAACAGGGATTTAAGGATTGTCCCCAGTAATAACTTGTTAGGAACTGAGAGCAAGGGTGTCATATTTCAGGCAGTTCTATACATTCCTGCTATTTCCACCTAGCTACAATTGCTATTTGAGCTCTTACAGGCCACAAGCAATCAGAGAATAATCAGTAATAATGATAGTAATATCATCTTAGTGTGTGCCAGGCACTGGGTGAAGTGCTTTAAGTACCAGTTCCCATTTAATTCCCACAAGATTCAATGATTTTGTACTGTTACTGAGAGCCATGATTCTCACCATAGGCTTCAGAATTAGATTTGCCTGGAATTTTATCCCAGCTCCACTATTAGCTAGTTGTATAATCTTAGGCAAGTTACCCAACTTCTCTCATGTATAGAGTGAAGATCATGATAGTAATCATAGGGTTTTTTGATGAGTACTTAATGAGTTAATGGATGTAAAGTCCTCAGAATATAACTGGCTTAATATGTAGACTTAATAGCCAGACTGCTTGGGTTTAAATTCCAGCCCTATCATTTACTAGCTGTGTGGCCCTGGGCAATTTATCTAACTTATTAGTGCCTTGATTTCTTCATCTGCAAAATGGGTATGGCAAGAAATGATACCTTTCTCTCATCTTCTTTTGGTACTCCAACTGCATGTGTTTAACCTATTTGCTGTGCCCTATTTTTATTTTACTCAGTTTTCCATCCCTTTTTTTTTTTACTTAAGTCTGAACATTTTCTTTTAACCCACCTTCAATTTGTTAAATAAAAAATGAATAAGTAATAAATATTCAATGTATAGTATGTACCAATGAATATTATGTATGGTTATTAATCCTTATATAACATCAGAGGAAACAAATTTGGGAAGATTAAATAACTTTTCAAGGTTACATAGCCAGTGGGTTATACAGCTGGGACTTAAATTCAGAGTCCAGCATACTAAGTGATGCAGTCACATCAATGTTTATAGCAGCACAATTCACAATAGCCAAGCTTGGAGACAACCTAGGTGCCCTTCAACAGATGAAGGCATAAAGAAATTTGGTATATACTCACAACGGAACATTACTTATCCATAAAGGAGAATAACATTATGATATCTGCCAGTAAATGGATGAATCTGGAGACTATCATTCTAAACAAAATAAGCCAATCTCCCCCAAACCAAAGATTGCATGTTTTCTCTGATATGTGGAAGCTAACCTACAATTAAGAGGTGAAGGGGGATAATAGAAGTTCAGTGGATTAGACACAGGGAATGAAGGGAAGTGGGGGATAGGAATAGGAAAGACAGTGGAATAAATCTGACATAACTTTCTTATGTTCATATGTGAATATGACACAGTGAATCTCACCATTGTGTACATACACAAGACTGGGTCCTAATTAGAATAAGATATATTTCATACTTATATAATTATATCAAAATGGATTCTACTGTCATGTATAACTAAAAAGAACCAATAAAATAAACAAATAAATTCAGAGTCCATAGTCTTAATTACCTTAATTATCGTATTATACTGCTCTTATAGAAAACCAGTAGGGCACTGTAGATATTTGTTAATTTACCTTGTTCTTGAGAGTGGATACAAACCATGTTATCTAGTAGGTGTGTGTATGTGTTTATGTGTAAAAGGACTTTGTCAAAATAGGAATAATTTCATCCTCATCCCCTCTGCTTAATTTTGCTCAAAGAATACATAACTCCCAAATAGAAAGCCTAATTCTCATCCATTGTTTTCCATACATAATCAGTGGAAGCTTCCTATCCAGAAGAGATGAACCATAACAGTCTCAAGCAGCCTGTGATTCCAGAACTAAACTCAAGCTGCAGTCACCCTGAGCCCTGAGGCTGAAATGTGGCTCCAGCAGAGGAAATGAATGAATCATCATTTTATTTTTTTTAATTAGTCTTTAGCTATTTGGAGCAGCACCACGTTAAAGAATTAAAGGAATTGAAAGGAAAAAATAAAAGAAATAGTGATTTCTTTCTTTGCTGATAAAGCCAGAATGCATCAATATTAGCTAGCTAAGGAAAAAGAAAGGAAAGATTTCCAGATGGTTCCTAGAATTCTAGTTTAGTTCTGATTAACTGAAGGCCCAGATAGCAGTAAATCAGATATAAACATAAAATGAAGGCTGGGGATACAGTTCAGTTGGTAGAGTGCTTGCTCATAAGCACAAGGCCCTGGGTTCAATCCCCAGCACTGCAAAAAATAAATAAATAAATAAATAAATAAAATAATAAAATAAAAATAAAATGAGAGTAGACTAGGAGTAAAGTAAATTTATTTTGTCCACTTTCCATCAAACACATACAATAGGCACAAATATTATTAATTTTACGATAGGCACAATAACTGAATTCTGAGTCTCCAACCATCAGCTATTTTTCCCCACTTTCTTTCTTTCCCTAAAATATTATCTATTCTACCAGCTTAGAGGATTGCACCTACAGATAGCACCAAATTCTTAGAAATGTCTGCTTATCCTTCTATAGCCCACATTATTCACAATAAACATATATATGAATTACATTTGAAGGAAAATATATATAAAGGTATTTCACTTAGTCTTAGTTATACATTGGTTTTCTGTGTATAATTGTTTAAAAAAAAGTACACGTTGACCCACCTTGGTTCATTCTAAGGACAAGGCATAATTTGAACAGTTCTAAAAATATTTCATGCCCCAAAATAATTCTCTTTATTCCTTGGGATGAACATCTCTCAGAGTAACTACCAGAATCTTCCTAGAATTCCCATGACTAGGAAGTTTCTCCATTGCCTGCCATATGAATGCTTTTTCCTTTTATTATCTTTGTGTGGTCTGGTTTTCCTCCTTTCTGGGTCTTGTTATCTCAGCTCAGTCAGTCACTTAGTTTTAATATAACTTTGTTTTTCAGTAAGGACATTTCAGAATACACATTATCCAGAGTGACAGAAATACAGTCTGGCTACTTAAGCCAGTTTGATGCTTCTTAATGCATTAAATTCAGTTTCAAAAACTTGTTGCTCATAACTCAAAACAAGGAAGTTTGAGGAGGGAAGTAATAGAAATCCATTGGATTAGACAAAGGGAAATGAAGGGAATGGGAAAGACAGTAGAATTAATTGGTCATAACTTTCCTAGCTTTATATTTGTATACACAATCAGGGTAACTCCACATCATGTATAACCACAAGAGTGGGATCCTAAATAGAATAAGTTATACTCTATGTATGTATGATTTGACAAAATACATTCTACTGTCACATATAACTAAAAAGAACAAATTTTTAAAAAGTTATTGCTCAAAATTCACTGCCAGGTTGGCTGATAATTAAGCTCAGTCTAGCCATTTAGATAGGGTCCTTGTTCCCAATTGAAAACTGCTTGCTTTCTGCAACCTCCAATTACTGCTTGAATAGTTGTATTTGGATTCTATCCTAAATTTCTATTAAATTTTTCACCTTGAGATCCCTTCAATCTGTTTAGATAAAGTAAGTTAAGCTGCTACTTCCTCTTTCCAAGGCTTTCTAGATAATTTATCTGTATAAAGCTGATGCTGGTCTCTCCCTGGACTCTTCTAGCAGCCTTACAACCACCTGTCCCTGCTCTAGTTTCTCATGTTCTTAAGCTTTCCCCAAGTGTTTCTCCAGATGAATTCTAATTTTTTTAATCATCTTTTTCTCTCACTGTCATGCCTGTGATCTCCTTTTGGTACTTTAGAAAACTTCATCCTATCTATCCCTCTCATTACAATTCAAGGTCCATTTATATTTCAATTATTTTTGCCTTCATGTAGACAAGAGTCCTACCACATTCATTGTCTTTTTAAATCACAAGTTTTAATCATCAAAAGCCTGGTTAGCAATGATAACTTTATAATTAGGTACCTGATTAAGATAGAAAGGTCTTATTGTAGACTATAAGTCTGGATGATGAGATGCTGAGGAATTACCTGGAAGAATGCAATAATCCATTAAAACTCCAAATAGCATAAGTTCCAAAATTGGGGGATGAGGTCAAGGAAAGTTTAGTGTCTGATACAAAAACTAATAAAAATGGGATATGATGGAATATGAATAAATAACTCAAATTATTTATTTAAAAGGTCCAAAATGAAGCCATTGTTTCAGTCCAATTCAGAAAGGCACTGGGTTTCTCAAAAACTGCAGTCTATTCCAGTGGCATTGTTAAATGCCTCTGCCTACTGTTGTGCTGTCATACAGAAGGAAAATCGGAAGTCAGCCTCAGTCCTAAGAAAAGAAAGGCAAGAAAGCAAGCTGATATTAGTTCTATCCAGTCTACCAGATGGAAGGATGCTTTCACTTTAGAAGACCAATGTCAATTATTTAGTTAGAATATACCTAGAATAGTGCAGGGGCAAGCTACACTTAATTTTGTAAAAATAGCCAGTAATTACATCTAACTATTTTTGTTGCAATTATTTTCACCAAGTGTTGCAGGAGGCAGGAAGAACTAGGAAGAGGAGTGGATAGGAATGTCATGGATAGGAAAGTAATGTACATTTAGTGCCAGATAGAAAAAAATAAATTGCTAAATGGAAGTTTCAAGAGAGATGCAGTTCAGGAGTAGGTGAACAGAAAGAAATGCTAGGAGAAAGGAAAGGCTGACCTACTGATAAGAGAAAGTTAGGATGAGGCATAATCACAAGGGAGTGCATTTATAGATAAATGCTGAATCTGAGTGCTTGAACAAAAAGGAAGATTGGGAGAAAGCAGCCCCCCAGAGGTTGCCAGAGTAAGCATTTTTCCAAACAAAGTTGATACTTTGTAAAGCCAAGCAAATGAGGGTGACATTTGTAACCATCATAAATAAAGTAGAAGATAGGGAACTAAATGTAGTTAGTCAGAAGTATCACATCAGCTAGGATGACATCGTATTAAAGCTGCTAACACTTACTTAATATAAAATGAGAAATATATTCAGTGGTTCCCAAATTTTAGTTTTGGGGTACTAATTTTATCATCTTTGTTGTATCCTCATACCACTTATACTCTTACCTGTTTAATATAATCCTTTGAAAGAATTATTTTTAAAAAAATCTTCACATTTAAGCTTCATCCTAAGCAGTATTATCTATGACACCATGAGTTTGATAACTAGATCTTTTTCTGGTATCCATTAATGTAAATGATATAAGTGCATAACTTTCAAAATAAAAGTGCTTCATCTGTGTAATCACTGAAATCCATCTGAGCTACTGATGATACACAGATACCATTCTGAGAAACTCTGTAATACATATATTGGTTGCCCACAGAAATATCGTGGTTTGGATATAAGAAGGGCAGTGCCAAGTGCACTTAGGATCTAGTTTTCTTCAGGCTCCTTCTTGCTTTCTGAGAGTGGGAAAAAAAACAAACAGGAGAAAATGAAGTACCATTAATTTCCTCCTACTTTAGTAACTCAGGGTTTTTATTGTAGGTCATGAAACTACTAGACTGCTAAAATTATTAGCCATTTGGTAAAAGAGCTTTAGATTAACCCAAGAGCAAGATCTCCTCTGTATACATAGAACTGTCAGTCTCCTGAAAGAGAGACGCTCCCAGATTTTTTTATATACTTGATCCAGGTTACAAAAGTGAAAAGTTGTATATGGGAACGAGCAGTGTATAGGACTTCTTTGGAAAAAAATCAACTAATATTTATGCAAGTACCCTCACACTCTAGAGTAGAGAAGGACAGATAAAAATCCATACTACTTGATGCTGGGTGCACTGGCACATGCCTATAATCCCAGTGATTTGGGAGGCTGAGGCAAGAGGATACCAAGTTTGAGGTCAGCCTGGATAACTTAGACCCTAAACAACTTAGTGAGACCCTGTCTTGAAATAAAAATGAAAAAGTATTGGGGATATAACTCAGGGGTAAAGCATCCTGGGTTCAATTTCCAGTACTAAAAAAGAAAAAAAATTAAATAAATGTTCCATTCTACCTGAACCCATCACACACACTTCTACTGAATTCCAACCATACTGCAGCACTAACAATTTGTTCTCCCAAATGTGTTACCACTAAGAGAGAGAAGTTGAAGCAAATAGTCAGTGTTGGCATCTGGGCAGATACAAATTCTGCCCGTGATAAATTTTGAACTTGACCTCCTAACCTATGAAACAGCCTCTTATAAGTTAGAATGAACAAGTCACCCTGAATTTGAATAATTTTGCAAGAAGTGAAAACACAGTTTTTTAACTTGCAAAGTTTAAAAACCTGGGGATGCTTTACCAAGAAAACTACTCATATTTGGGGGTCCAGCTTAGTCAGAAGGCTGTACTTTTTTGACCTTAGTAGGTATGATAGATGTTAAAGACAAACTTAATCTCTAACCCAGTTTTCCAAATTCGGGGGGGGGGGGTTTGATAGAATTATGAGCAAATCCTACTACTCATTGCAGAGTTTTGTCTAACATCTTACTGGTGGTGGAGGCTCTGTCATGATAGTTAATGAAAGATATTCACTAAGGGAGTTTTTCAGGGAATGAAACAAGTTTACATGGTAGTATGTTAATCAGATTTCCATTACTATACAAATATCTGAGATAACCAACTTATAAAGAGGAAAGGTTTATTTGGGCTCACAGTTTTGGAGAGTTCAGTTCATGATCAGTTGGTCCCATTGTTTTGGGGCCTGTGGCAAGGCAGCACATCATGGCAGGAGCCCGTGGCAAAGCAAAAACACTCACATCATGAATGACCAGGAAGGAAAAAAAGGAAAAGATGAGGGCTAGTGTCCCAGAGTTCCCTGTAGGGCACATTGCCAAGGACCTAAAGACCTCCTGTCAGCCTCCCACCTCATAAAGGCTCTACCACCTCCCAGTAGTGGTACCCTGGGGACCAACCACTGGGTGGTCTTTGGGGGACATTCATAATTCAAACTACAGTAGATATGTAGAATATTTTCAAACATAGCAAAAATTGGTTTGTGCTGCAAGTCTTCATTTGGAAAGAAGCTTTATATCCTGTCACTGAACCATCTGCCTGTCTTCCAAGGGCTATATTGACCTTGCTAAATTGGCTGTTTCTCACTTAGCTCATCAATTAACAATCTCTGTTAATTAAATGCTAAGAGGACAATGTGATGTCTAGGTAGCAGAATCCAAGACCAACTTCTAATTTTATAATATTAAAAAAAAAAACTTTTTGGTATCAGGTAAGCTCTCCCTGGAACAGGATAGTACATAAACTTTATTTCTTTTTATTTTTAAGTCAGTTATGTTGTGGCATGTTAGTCAGCTTTTTGTCACTGTGACTAAAGTCCCTGACAAGAGCAACTTAGAGGAGAAAGGTTTATTTTGACTTGTGCTTACAGATTCATCCACAATCAACCAACTCCATTGCTCTGGGCCTGAGTCAAGGCAGAACACCAAGGTGGCAGGGCAGTGGTGGAGGAAAACTGCTCCACTCCTGGCAGCAGGGAAGAAGCGGGAGGAGCACAGAGAAGATGAACCCTTCCAGGGCACACCCCTAATAACCCCCTCTTCCAGCCACACCCTACCTGCCTACAAGTCACCAGTGAGTTAGTTCATTCAAACTAGGAGGGATTGATTAGGTTACAGCTCTCACAATATAATCCTCTCACCTCTGATTATGCCTGTATTAACATAGAAGATTGTGGGGGGACACCACATATCCAAACTATAACATGTGCTAACTTCATAAAAGTATTTGATGCCATGAAACTCATAGAAAACAGTGATAAATCTTCATGACCTTAAATTTGGCAATAAACTTTTAGATATGATACCAAACACACAAAAAGAGAACAAAAAGTAAATTGGACTTCAAAATTTTAAACTTTGTGTATCAAAGGACATTTTCAAGAAACTGAGAAGAAACAGGAGATATTTGCGAACATGTATCCAATGAGAGACTCACACCCAGAATAGGTAAAGAATTCAACAATAGAAATGGGAGGGGTACCCCAGGGATTGAACTCAGGGACACTCATCCACTGAGCCACATCCCCAGCCCTATTTTGTATTTTATTTAGAGACAGGGTCTCACTGAGTTGCTTAGGGCCTTGCTAAGTCACTGAGGCTGGCCTTGAACTTGCGATCCTCCTGCCTCAGCCTCCCAAGCTGCTGGGATTACAGGTATGAGCCACTGCGCCAGGCCTAACTTTTTAAAAAGGAAAATAGCAAGTGTTTGTAAGAATGTGAACAAATTGGGCCAGGCGTGGTGGTGCATACCTGTAATCCCAGCATTTGGGAGGCTGAGGCAGGAGGATCGAAAGTTCAAGGCCAGCCTCAGTGACTAAGCAAGGCCCTAAGCAACTCATTGAGACCCTGTCTCTAAATAAAATACAAAATAGGGCTGGGGATGTGGCTCAGTGGTGGAGTGCCTCTGGGTTCACTCCTCAGTACAAAAAAAAAAGAATGTGAACAAATTGGAATTCTTGTAGATTGCTGATAGATCTATAAAATGTTTACAGGGCTGCTATGGAAAACAATGTAGTAGGTCCTCAAAAAGCTAAATATAAAATTACCACATGACTCAACAATTCCATTCCTGGGTATACAACCTAAAGAATTTAAAACTTTTACATGAATGTCCAAGACAGTCCTATTCACAATAGCCCCAAAATAGAAACCACCCAAATGTCTGTCAGTTAAGTGGATACACAAAATGTGGTAGGTGAATATAATGAACTATTATTTATTCATAAAAAGAAATGAAGTACTGATCCATGTTATGATGTGGAAGAACTTCAAAAACATTATGCTGATAGAAAGCCTAATAGAAAAGCTTACATACTGTAATTCCCTGTATGTGAAATTTTCAGAATGGTAAATATATAGAGATAGAAAGCAGGGGGCTGGGGTTGAGCGCTTGCCTAGGATGTGTGAGGCACTGGGTTTGATTCTCAGCACCACATACAAATACATAAATAAAATAAAGGTCTATCAACATCTAAAAAAATTTTTTAAAAATAGCAGATTAACGTTTGCCCCAGATTGGAAGAAGAGGGGAATGACAAGTGACTAACTGCTAAGTGGGTACAGCATTTTCTTTGGGGGTTTCAAATATGTTTTAGAGCTTGATAGAATGATGGGTATAGAATGTAGCATACTGACTGCCATTGAATTATATATTTTAAACTGGTTTATTGTTAATTATAACCCCAATTTAAAACAAAATGCAGTAGATAATTGTTATCAAATGATCTGACATGCAAATTTGAAATTGGAATCAATGGAGCACTTGATGAATAATTGTTTCAGAACAGGTGACATTAACTGGAACATGACTGGCTCTCTGAAGTGACTGCTAGATCATGAGGAACTTGATAGTGTCAGATGATGAAGTTGATAGATACATGGCATGCAGCTGACGGCTTAGAAACTATAGAAGTACATCTACTATTCTGTGGAGTACTAATTAAGACCAGGGGAAGGTCACAGAAGAAGTGCTTTGTAGGAGTTGTACACTATTCCACTAACAACAGATCAGGCTGTTGAGAAAGCAAGTTCTATTCCCAGAGATACAGAATTGGTGTGGAAGAAGTAGGAATCCTTGCTAGGAGAATGTGCTTTCTCTTTTATGAAAGTCAGTTTCATTAAGCTCTACAGAAAATGCCTTGATGTGTTGAGTGGATATGAGCCATCTGAACCCTTGATTAAAAGGGATTAATTTTAAATTTGCTTCTTCCTGGTCTGTAATTGGCCTCATTTCCAAACTGGTTAAAGTTATTATCATTCCAAGGATAAACCTTGAACTGTGTTACATACATATCATGATACAATAATGCTTACATAAAACCAAACCACTGCTTGTCTTCCACATTTTTTAAAAGTCTAGTTTACTTGCTGAATTTTTAAAAAAGTTTTTAATGATTACTACAGGTTGAACAATCTCACCTAAAATGGATAAGAAATAAAACAATAATATTCACATATCCTTGCAGGTAAGTGCTTTCAGAATGAAACTCAAACTGCATCTTACATCCATTAGGATGTTTTCTTGGCTATAAGAGTTAAGATCAAACCAACAGTAGCTTAAACCAATAGGGATTTATTTGTCTCATATAATTTGAAGACAGGAGATGGAAGGTTAGAGCTGCTGAATAATGCTATTAGACCTCCTGGCATTTTTTTCTTTCCATTCTACCATCGTTGGCCTCATGTGTTTGAACTCGTGGTCACAATTTGGCTACCACAGTGCCCGTGTGGCTGACACATGTGAACATATGTTTAAATGTGAACATGTCTTAAATGTAAAACCAATGAGGAGAGCAGGGTCGGGGGCTGGGGAAGCACCAACCTCATCTCCTTTTGTCAGGAATGAAAAGCTTTCCCAGAAACTTCACAGTAGACTTTTGATTATGTCCAATTGGTAAGGGCAGGTTGGCAAGGCTACCCCTAGCTACAGTGGAGGTAGAAAGAAAATGTTTAGGGATGGAAATAAAGAGCGTTTGGAATGGGTTTGAAGTTAGAAACCTTTTGCTGTCCATCACACTTGTCCTTGAACGAATGTTAAAGACATTCATAGATGAGGGAAAAAACCTGAGTTTATGCCTAATAAACAAGAACATTACCATGTGGCTCCTATATCAACTCTGTTTACCTAGGAAGTATGTAGCTGATCAAGTTTTACTTCATCTCAGGAAAAAAGAAAACTGATATTCTACACTTAATAATTTGTAGTCATTCTTTTCCCATCTAAAAGATCTTGATACACATTGACTCATTTGGTTTTAGTACATTAAATAGAAAGATTGGGGATAGGGGGTTGGGGAAGTAGAAAAGATACAAAATGAGCTACATGATCATTTATTCACCTAAATCTAGAACATTAAGGGGTCTGGTTTGGAGCTCAGGAAACTTGGCAATAATAACTTTTTATTTTGAAGGTTAAGCATTTTCCCCTATTATTCTCCTTTCTTTCAAATGTCCAATTAAACTTACACTCTTACTGCACATGCAGACAAATGCACACTCACAAATACATAGAAAATGGTGTAAATAGAGGTACTACCAGCATAGGGGAAAGAACCAATTATTTAAACTTTGACCTGGGCAAAGGAAGGTCATGACTGAATCCTCAATGCCAGGAAAAAAGGGAAATTATTATTTCCCCAGGGAATACAAATCTCTTTTAAGTTATCACATCTGAAAAAATGGATTTGTGCAGCAATATTTCAGGCAAGAGTGGTCAGATTTACGATGACATAAAATTCATTCAATTCACAAAAAAATCCAGCTTCCTTTTTGTTATCCACAGAACCTATCTTACCCGACCAGACAAAATAAGCTTAACCTTGACAAATTTTCTCCCTGGAGCAAATGCTTGCATCAACCGGCAGATTTTCCTGGCTGTGGATTTGTAATTACTTTCTGAATTTTGAAGAAAAGATTAAATGACTACATAAGGATCTGAATATTACCATCCACAAATCTTTCTGCTAACTGATTACTATGAGTTATTATTAAATGAGTTTTCTATGTTTCATAAGCATTTCCTGTACTGGTGCATCTTTTGTGATACTACATATTGCCTCTGACAAATGATTCAAAAAATAAAATATGAGCTTCAAAGAAAATGAAGCCAAGTATAAGGCAGAATATATTTCAAGGAAGATTTTTAAAATATATTGGGTGGGGAGAGGGAATTTTAAAAATACAGTTTTCAAGGCAAAAAAGAGAGCAGCTTTTAAGGTTTGTATGTACATGCTAAAATATATTTTACCAAAGGAACAAAAGTCATCATAAAGTTTAATGTTTATAAGTTTAACATTAGAGCTGAACAACTGGGATTGTAACTGTGATAGAAATAATCGGTAAATATCACTTAGAGACAAAATACCTTCCCTTCTACTGGATAGAATGGACTTCAAATCTGCTAGCCAAAGGGCATAGTTTAACTATCTCTATGACAACCATCTTTTTCATTTATTGCAGCATCTGAAGAAGGAACATGCTGTTTACAGTGGGATAATGCAGTTGTTCTAGAATTTAATAAATTTTCTTTTATGAACCATTTGCAGATTTCTATCATATCTACAATCTTAGTCATTGAAGCTGCAAGATAGACTGGGTCTTCATAAAGTTCTTCTACAGATGTCTGGTTATATTAATTTCTTTTGGCAGACTGCTACAATATTTCGTGTTTGGAAAGTACTATCTAATCATTTTTATTTATCTTCTCAATATCCGTTAAGAATGGAGTAACTTCTAGACAGGGCAAGTATTGGCTAATATGGAAGCAGAGGAGTCCACTAGCATTTTATAGAGAATTTAGAGACCTGTTGGGAGGTTGACAGGACAGATCATCTTGTGGCAAATGCCATAATACAAGTGACAGTAAGGGAGGCAGAACTGAGAACCTAATATTGGAATCCAAGGAAAGAGACCTGCTAGCTTCTGAGTTTGGAAAGTAAACAATAGTCTGTAATTGGTGAGCTTACTGTGCTGGGACTTTATCACTGAAATCTCACAACAGTCCTGTTGAAAATATATAATTACCCTCATTTTCAGATCATTTATGGAAATTTTCCAATGAGAGGTAACTTCTCTGCTATTGATGTTCAATAAATGATCATTTGGTATTCTTTGTGTTCATGCTACAAATATTTAGTGTACAATTACTTAGTGCTAGGAACTGTGCTAGCCATTGGACAAATAAAAATAAACAAGCCCAACATACATCCTACCCTCACAGAATTAACTTCGCAAGTCTATGTGGCATACAGTCTGTTCAAGGAATGATAATAGCAAATACTTGCACGATACAAATTATACACAAGCACTGTTCATATTAATTCATTTAATTTACCTAACAATTCAAGAAGTATTACTACCATTAATCAAATGAGGAAAATGAGTCAGAAGTAGAGGTTGAACAATGTATACAAGGTTACAGTACTTGAGATTGGCAAGGTTAGGATATGAACCCCCAAGCAGTCTAACTAAGGGACCACAATCTTAACTACCTTTCTAAAATGGCTTGTTGAAATAGGTTGAGTAGAGACCTCATTGATTTCTGGGTTGGTAGGATGGTTTTTCAATGTGGGAGACATTTCTCTATGAGAGAAATTGAAGTAAGCAAAGAATGACAGTTATGTCTTCTCAGGGTATAGAGTAAAGGGGAGTTTTTGGTAGGTATGACAAAGGAGAGAGGTCAGGGAATTGGGAAGACAGATGAGGCCAAGACAGTCATGGTCTGTTTTTTGGAGTTTGTAGCTAGCAGACAAGTGCTGTAGGATTATGTAACAAGAGACCTATTTCTCCAAATTTCCTCTGAGGAAATGACGTCTGAGCAGCTCTGAACAATGTGGAAAAAAGTTCCGAGGCTAGAAGAGACGGCTTGTAGAAGTCTCAAGGTAGAAGAAAACACAGTCATTAAAGAGCTGGGAAAGTCCACATTAGCTGACTACACAGATGGAGGACGACTCGTAGTATAAAATGGAATGTGTTCCCAGCGACTCAGGAGGCTGAGACAGGAGGATTGTAAATTCAAAGCCAGCCTCAGCAATGGTGAGGCACTAAGCAATTCAGTGAAACTCTGTCTCTAAATAAAATACAAAATAGGGCTGGGGGAGTGGCTCAGTGGCGAGTGCTCCTGAGTTCAATCCCCAGTACCAAAAAAAAAAAAAAAGATGGAATGTGTGATGCTGATGGACAGGGTAGAGCCATGTTAAAAACTTTGGACTTTATTCTAATGTCAATAGCAAGCTATTGGAATGTTTACAGGGGAGTTTTGGTAAAATATGCTTTTGAAAAAGATCCATCACTTGGACTAACAAATTAAAAGGGAGCAAAATTTACATAGAAGACCCATGAGGTCATTGGTATAGTTCATCTGAGTGAGGGATGTTGGTGGGCTAGATTGGGGCGTTGGCAGTGATGATGAGGATAAGAGGGAAGATTCATAGATGATTAGGAGGTATTTAAGACTTCATGATTGATGGGAGGTCAGGAAGGAGACAATGACATTCAAAGGTAGACGTCTAGTAAGTGGGGAATTAGTAAACTAGCACAGCAATGCCATCACATTGCAGGGCAGTAGAAATTCAGCAGTGCAATGCAGGATGTCACGATGGCAGCTGGAGAAGGCAGTGATTGATGACCTTGAATGATGGTGGAAAAGAAATTTGATGCTTGTGGGCAGAGTCAACAAGTTGGGAAGGACCCTAAAACTTCTTTGGCACTATCAAAAATAAAACTTTTTTTATTAAATCTCATTTAAGCTATTTGGTAACTTACTGTTCAGAATAGAATTTAAGCAAATACAATTGGTCCTTCATATCCATGGGTTCTAGGTTCTACATCTATGAATTCAACTAAATGTGAATTGATAAACTTTTTTTTTTTTTTGGTAAAAAAAATAATCTGAGCCAGGTGTGGCTGTGCACGTTTGTAATCCCAGCAACTGGGGAGGCTGAGGCAAGAGGATAGCAAGTTCAAGGCTAGTCTGGGCATCTTAGTAAGACTGTGCCTCAAAATAAAAATAAATAAATAAAAATAAAAAAGGGATGGGGATGTAACTTGGTGGTAGAATACTTCGCAGCACGGCCCTGGGTTCAATCCCCAGTACCACACACACACACAGCATCTGTATGTGTGGAATGTTACAGACTTTTTTCCTTGTTATTCTCTAAATAATACAATATACTATTAACAGAGCATTTACAATGTATTAGGTATTATAAGTAAACTAGAGATGTCAAGTATACAGAGGATGTGCATAGGCTATATACAAATCCCATGCTATTTAGGGGCCTTGAGCGTTGATAATTTTGGTATATGTGGGGTTTCCTGAAACCAATCCTCTGTGGATACCAAGGGTGACTGTATTTTAAAATAAAGAGTAATTAGTAACTTCTATATTAGTATTTTCTTTATCAAGTCAAATCAACTTTGAGTTGAAGTCTCTTTTCTTAAGTCATCAATGCTAAGATTAGGTTTCTTCCATTGGACCCCTCTGGAAGGACAGTTCCCAGTCCATGTGAAATTGTCTTAGAAATGTTTGTGAGACCAAATATTCAACTCCAGGAATTTATCTTCCCATGTCCTCCTCTTCTTCCTCCTCTTCTCTGTGTTACTGGGGATTGAATCAAGGGGTACTCTACCATGAGCTACATCCTCAGGTCTTTTTATTTTTTTATTTTGAAACAGGGTCTTAAGCTTATTTGCTGAGGCTGATCTCAAACTTGCAATCCTCCTGCCTCAATCTCCTTAAGTATCTGGATTTATGGGGGTGTGCCGCCATACCCAAATCAGGAAATTTATTTTCTAATAGAAAAAAAGAAACAGTTACAAATTTGGCATAAATTTCCAAAGCAGTTCATAAGAACTTATTTGAAACATTAATGTAGCTAGAATAGGAATTTACATAAATCATGTTGTTCTGTCACAATTCTTCAACAAACTTAAATGAACACGTACAATGTGGTAGGTAATGTTCTTATGCTGAAAACTTAACAATAAGCAATACAAAGTCTCCTGCAATCTGGTTGGAAATAAAAGACTGAGGACAGGAAATTGTGATGATAGGGGACAGACGGATGTGATTGGTGAGAACATGAGATAAAGGGAATAATTCTATAAAATGGAATCACTGTGCTGACTCCCACATGCTTCTTTTCCAAGAAGCAATTTACCTACAGTCCTGCTAGGCTTAAGCAAACTACCTGTTATCTGCAGGAGAAATGCAGGCCTCAAATAATTTGAATAAGAGGAACAAGTTACCCTAAAGTGGTGTGTGTGTGGGGGGTGCTTTTGTGACCCTTTACAGACCACATCCTAGAACTTAGGGAGGAAAGGGTAATAATTCCCCCAACCATAAATCTGAAAGGTCCCAATTAGAACTGGTCAGCATGGGTCAACATGACCTAAAGTGGTCATGGTAGCTGGGACTTGAAAGTCTGATGTCATTCTGCTGTTAGTCAAAAGTCAAGAAGTGGACCTTGGTAGGACTCTCTGAAAACATCCCCAGGACTCCCAATGAAACTGGAGAACAGGAGGGGCACATTGTCCCTCTCTTCTGAGATGACCCACTCGCTCCCTTGAGTGTCTGCTTTTCCTTTTCCTATCCTTCAATAAACTTATGTCTGTTACTCTGAGCAACATGCTGAAATCTTTCTGACTTGATCCCAAGAATCAGGGATTGAAGGGGGGCCTTCACACTGCCTCAGTCTCTCAGAAGGTCCCAGCCCTGTATCAGTGATGAGGTCTTCTATCCTTTTCTATCTTTTCTCTTTCTTATTTTTCTATCCCAAGAAGGGAAAGCAGAAACTAGGCAGAGAATATACAAAAGTGAGTTTTAATAAAATCTAAAATATGGGGGCTGGTGTAGAGCAAGTGCTTAGTATGTGTGAAGTCCTAGGTTTATTGCCAGCACTGCAAAAATAGTGAATAAAATCCAATAGGAATAAGAAAACTTTCCTTCCCATCTTTTCTTCAGATGTTAACCAAAGTTTTCCCTCTCTATTGTTCTTCCCCTTTACAGATAACCCTACCATGACCAACTCAAGTTAACAAGTAGGGCAACAATGGTAGAAATGTGGGTGGGGCTGTGGTTGGGAGAAGAGGAAAACAATGGTCTTGAGAGGAGAAAGGGTTACAAAAGAAATGAGAAAGGGAAATAAATGTACAGCCCCAATATTAGAATAAGAGTTAACTGTCCACACTAGAAGAGAAGGCAGTTCATTCCAAGATACTAAGATCCATAGATTGTTCAGGGCTTATCATTCTTTGTTAGGTTCCCTATCAATTTATTTTTTAAGAAAAATAAATCTCAGGAAAAAAGTCCTACTTAAGAAACACTAGGAAGTAGGAATCCTCTCTAACGTAACTACTCAAAAGGAAGTTTCCTAATTGCCCATGGACTATATACCTGTTTTTGGTTACAGCAACAAAAATTGATTTTTGCTAACTTCAACAGAAAAGGAATTTGTTGGAAAAGTATAGGACAACTCACAGATCAGAGAGGAAGGCTGGACACCATGGCTGGAAATTTAACAGGAGCCAAGGAAGGGAAGGGACCAGAAATCAGGCCAAAGTTTTTACTGCAGAAATGGCACATTTGGGATGTTTCAATGGGCATGACTGTCTGCACTCTGCTGCTGCTAGGTGTTCCTCCATGTGTCACTTCAAAATTGTTCCTACAAACCAGGTACAGTAATCCCAGTTATTCAGGAAGCTGAGAAGTTCAAGACCAGCCTGGGCAAGAGGAAACAAGACCCTGTCTCAAACACACACACACACACACACACACACACACACACACACACACACCTCATGATGTAGCTAAGTGGTAGTGTTTGTGTAGCATGTGGGAGGTCCTGGGTTTAATCCCTAGTTCTGCAAACAAAACAAAACTATCCCTAACTTCACTAACCCCCACATTCAAAGTCTTGGATAGGAACATCCAATTGGTTTTATCCCTAATAGAATTAAGAGAGGTGGAATTTGGCTCTGTCACTTCCAAGAATCACACAGCATGGATTCCATAAAAAATAGATGCTGGCAGTTAGGAAAGAACAAATGTTCAGTGCACACTGTATATGATAACTTATTAAAGTAAAATTGTAATGAAAAAACAATTTCAGGCAAGGATTTCAGAAATGTTTGCAAGGGCAACAAAAGAACTCTGCTCAAGAGTTACCTCCACTGACCAACTCAAATAATAACTACCATCCAGGCCACCCTGCCCTTGACCATTTTCTTAGATCTTGAAACAAATATCTTTGTGAAGACTGCTACTTGCCTAGGGTATGACATTGTCTCATTAGAAACCCTCATCTTTGTGAGTGTGGGTACATCTGAGTTAAGTCCATTTACATATAAGTCTGACAATCATGGAGAGGGTATGTTGCCTATAGTCATACACTGTAGGTGTAATTGTTATGGAGTGCAGATTTTGAGCATTTAACTTCTACTTTATTTACTCTAAGGAAACCACGGTTAGCAAAATTATCTTAAAATATATATTTCCTCTAGAAAATATTTCACATTTTTCCTCATAAAACAAATGACAGTGATTTGAAAATGCCAGATGAATAGGAGATCTCTTTATTACAACTGAAATTGAATTCATTCATTATAAATCAGATTGGATAATGCTATTCAAAGCTTCACATTTCACCTGGAGAGAAATCTAATTAACAAGATTGCTTTTTACAAATTAATTTCCTGACCTATTTCCTTATAGAATTGAAACTAGATTCAAAGACATTTGTTCTAGTTACTTAGTTATATTTGAGCCTAAAACTTTTATATTTGGGATTCTATGTATTATAGTACCTGTAAATCCAAATGAATTTTTAAATTAAAAATTACAAATATTGAGAAAAAGTTTTGAGGAATATGTATTGCCATCATATCAAACTCAATTTCTGGGCTTATATTCCCTCCCAATTCTAATTGTTCAAGGCCACTCTTCCACATATCTAATGTTGTGATGTTTTGATTAATTCTTGGGGGAATAGGTTTCTTCATGAGGAAGCTCAGGGTGTTAAAGTCAACAAAACCCTTCATAACTCATGCAAAGCAAGGCTTCCTGAATGCATTAGGTGAATAACATGCTTCTATAGCTTGTTTTATTCCTGCTATGGTAAAGATAAAACTCCCTTTCAAGTAATTAAGAAGCCTACAAAATTTGTGCTCTTCTTAGGTGCAAAGCATGCTGGGACCTCAGCTCTAGCTGGCAAGCTAAGAGATGCGGTGCATGGGAGTGGCTGCAGTGCTCTGAGCAGTGATGTGGTCTAATAAGCTCAGCCAGAATTCAGGGGCTCATTGGGTGGTTGGGACACAAGGGGAGGGTTTCTATGTAGTGGTTCATTATAGGAGCTGGAAAAAGCTAGTACCAGCCCTTATGTCAGTAAGCAGCACAAGGCTAGCCACCCAGGACAAAGATTTGGTAGGAGCTAGTTAGGTGCCATGGTCTAGTCAGCACAAGGGCTCAGGATGGAGTCACATGGAGAAAGGAGGGTTAATTAGGGTACACTCAGACCTGAGAGACACTGCTATCAACTTTGTCTCCATTTCAAAAATACTGATATGATACTGATATTTCTTTTGATACTTAATTAAAATATGCTAAGCATTTTCAGGGCTTTTCTACTAACAGTTCATTTTCAAAGTACTCCACCTCCAGCCAACCCTAAGCCAGTGGTCAAAGGCAGACATTTAAAAGTTGCTAGCCAGGGCTCTGGGGTGACTACTGTAAGAACTCTACCTCCAAAGAAATGATTATAGATAAGGAGTTCCTCCCCTGAGGAACTGAAGTCAAAAGGCAGACAGGTAAATGGCCAATTAATAGGTCATTGAAACTGAAAGATCATGTCAAGTTAGGCTAGGGCAGCTGTTTGGGCTTAACTTTTAGATAAATAGAAGTCAGCAGGGGTACAGAGCAAATACCAGAGGTCTCATTTCCTTGTGGCTACTGAAGGGCCCAGTTCAACACCTGGAGGTCTGCTTCAGCTGTACTGGGAATACTGTCCTGGGTTTTTGACTTCTTCCTACAAATTCCTTGAACTGCCTTACAGAAAATATTTTTTTCTTGTGACAAAATGCCCAATCTACAACAAAATTAATGTTTAGATCAATGTATTAACTCAGTCACTAACACTTGTATTTTTAATCTTTATGTTTAGTGCAGTAGATATATTTTATTTAGTAGGGGCAGAAGAGGAAGGAATCATAAAACCATTCAGGGTTGTTTTTGATCCTGGCCCTAGAACTGATATTCACCTTTGGTTGGGTGAATTATGGGGGTAAAGATTAGAAGAGATCTCTTCTTTTTTGGCTGCTAGCCTTCTCTGCTCTTCTGTGTATGCATGAGCATGTGTATGTGCACACCTGTTGAAAGCCTGTTGCTGTTTTTGTCAAGGGCCCATCCACCAGGATCTACAACACACCCCGCTTTTGGCCCAGTGTCTCCTGCTTTTCACACTCAGCTTCAACTTTATCTCACACTCACCCTTTCTGCTCTCTCCCCTAAGACCCCTGATAAATATTTTGTGCTTTTTGATTCATTAATCTTTACTACCTAATTTAACTCCCATCCCATAATCCCCTCTCTCTTTAGAAAAAGAGTATTGGCTTTATATACCGACCTGGGGTAGTGCTAAGCAACACAGGATTGCCAGAACAGTTTAACAGTAATATATCTAAATGAGAAATCTCAAATTTATTTTGAAAAGAGCTACTGCATTTCTACTCACCCCTGCAATATGCCAGAACCAGCTGGCAATTAACAAACACTGTTCACCTCTGGAGGGTTTCTTCCTTCCCCAGGAGGAAATAAGGGTTTTCTTCTTCTGTGCTACTACGGGATCCTGCTGAGACATCATAATGTTCCCAATTACTTGTTTTCATTTTTATCTCTTTTGAGACAGAGTTCTAGGACTCTTTTATAAACTGAACACAGAGGCTAAACAAGAACAACATTAAGGCCTTCCTTTTTGAGTTCTTATGGTAAATTAATTTCAATTAAGTGCATGGAAACCATTTGCAGTGTAGTGGGTGTTCAATAAATATTAGCTGCTATTGTCACTAGTATTAATAAAACCTATACCCTTACACCCAAGCCTGTCTTGAGTATCTCTGTAGGTGGTGTATCATTCAGGGAATACAGAAGATTAAATTTAGGAGTTGGAGCAAAATAATGAGTTCATTTCAAGACACTGTCTTCAGTGCTCATGAAGCAATCTAGGAATGCCTTTGACTCAAAACAACACATACACACACAGCTAAGATTCAATACAAGTTGACTAAATGAAAGAATGTTCATTCAATCCTTTCAATACATTCCTCGCACTTTCATTCATTGAAGAAAGTTCTTGGCCCTGACTTAATCCTAGCTATTTAACAACTTTGAAGGGATCAAAGGGATCAAAGCAAACAAGGTTTAAAATACACACACAATTAGCACTAGTAGGACTGTCATAATAACAAAAAACTGGCAAACACTGACCCATTATGCTTCAAAATCCTTGTCATCAAATAGACAAGTACTTTCTAAGGTGGGACTGTAAGGCCCAGTATGAATCACAATGTTTTCTGGGTTGTACACAATTTTTGGATTCATTGCTAGAACTTTCAAGCTGACCTTAAATATTCTCTAAAGACAAAAGATCTTCATTCCTGATTATCTTTTCTGGCCCATGACAATCATTTCTCGAGGTTTACCCCTTCCTTTTCTCTGAAATAAGGTGATGAAAGGGGATTACAAAAGAACAGGTCAAAAAGCAATCTGCTTTGTTCCCATCAAAGAAAAGGATCACACAGCAGCAACCAAGTTGCAAGACTTAATAACAAGGCATTGGAAACCTAAGGAGCTACAATAAATCTTTTCTATTTACTTACATTTCTCTATGTCCTTAAATAACCCTTTCATGTTGCTACCATCCTTATTTCCTTCCTCTTGGTTCTACCCTAACACCCTCATTTGTTAAAACACATCTGTGTATTTTATTCCAAAAGATTTTGAACTGGTAAAATAACATGTCAAAATGATCAAAATCATGCTCCCATTTCTAGATTAGAAAAAGGCCTGAATTACAGGAAATTGCTCATGTCATTAACCACTCAGATTCTGTTGTGTGCAAGTCACTGGACATCACTATGGAAACCACAGGTTGCAGCAGCAGGTAGTGCCAGTGACTCAGCAGGTGGGACTTCTCATGGCAGTTAACACCAAATGCCCTAACAATGTGCCAGACAAACATGATACTATGGTTGCTTCATTTTTCAGGTGGCCCACAAACTAACAATTTACTGGGCTGAAGTGCAACCAGGTTTTAGATCAGTCAAAACACAAGCAGGAAAAACAGAAAAAGAGAAAGATGACTGAAGTAACGACAGGGAAAGAAAAAACACACATTCATGTTTACTTTTAAAGTAGAGCGAGTAATTTTATTTGAAAAGTTCCCAGTTTAAAGTAACAAATAATTACACACCAGGACTGGTAGAAATACCAAATATTATTTCACAACCGCCACTATGTGTTTCTTTTTCTCTGACACGATTGGCACAGAGCCAGGCTTACTATGTTTACGACGATTCACTTCCCTAGAAATAAACAAAATAAACAAGTTTAGGAGAAATTATCTTAACCAAAGAAAACATTTTCAAAAAATCATAAAGGATTTTCTTTCACTATAAAAATAACTATTGAAACATTTCACAATGAGAATAGGTAAAAGGTGGTGTTCTTAACTAGAAATAAATTTGTTACTTATTTGCTTTTTTTTAAGCAATATTCCTTAAGTCTAAAAACAAATATGATTTGATCCCATCCCGACATGTAACAAAAGAGCAAAATAATAGTCATTTTTATAGTCTAATTTTTAAAAAAGAGCTCTGACTTAAAACTTCTATAATACTTTGCATTATTTGCATTAATTCAAATGTTTCAAAGGTAATATCCCACAGGAGAAATGGCAGTGCAGGGGCAGTTCTGCTTTAGATCCAAAATGTTAGATCTCAAATGTTATGATGAAGTACATTAGGAATTCTTGTACTTATGAAATGAGATCTCAAATGTTAAGATGAAGTACATTAAGAATTCTTGTGAGTTATGAAATGAGTTCTTTGAATGAGTTCAATGTATGAGTTCTTTGAATTTTTACATGGAAAATATGCAATACCTCATGATTACAGCTACTTTAGGAATCTATTTTAAACATTATCTATTTACAATAGTTTTAAAATATGAGAAGTGCATTCTTATTTTGATAATTCATTCTCATTGTCCTTTAAACACATTCTTAAAAATAAGTAGTAGAATTCTCACATTCTTAAGATGATCACTGCTTTCACTGTTGCTGGGAAAAGAAAGAAAAAAAAAAGGAAAAAAAAAAAAAAGATGGGAAAGTCAGAAAAGGGGACTGTGACAGAGTCATCTGCCTCAGTACATACTTTCGTCTACGAGCTTCCTTCATGATGCGCTGCTCCTGAATCTGGCTGTAGATAGATTTTGGTAGATGTCGATGACGAGCTATACGTTTTATATGAGGATGATACTGAAATTTCTCCTTCAATTTCTGGTTATAATCCTTGGCTGCTTTTTCTCTTGATGTAAGCTAAAAAAAATGCATTTTGATATCTTAATGAATAGTGCGTTGGTTTTGTTTCAGTGTAACAAATCAATAAGTACCCTTCTTTGCCCCTAAACTTTATTTTTATGACAGACAAGCAAAATTGCCAGGGTACTTTCACCAAGTGCCTTTCACCAAGTTATATTCATAACATCACACTGTAAGCACCACATTTCCTTTTAGGTAGCATGTCCACAATGTGGACAGATGCCAACAAAAGAAGCACAGCCATGCTATGAAGTAGGGCTTTGTGCATCATTGAGGTGGGCCTTCCGTGTAGGTAAAACAACATACAAAAAGCACCTAAATCAATTACTCTATTATTTTTTTCTAAGTATGCAAAGAGAAAAGGAAAAAAAGTATTTGATTCCATAATAATTAAGCTTATTTAATGTTAAAGATAATACAAATCAGAGGAACATTTATTGATGAACTAATTCCAGGCATAGGACAATACTTACTAATTATTAAACTTAAAATAGAATTGCCTTTAATTACAGTTTATTATACCTTGAATTTCCTTTTGGGCCTAAGGAGAAAATAATTCATACTTAACTTTTACTTTTTAATATCTGTTTCTGATAAAAACATTCTATATGCTTCTTATATAAAATGTGGGACATTTAGAAAAAACATTAAGAACAAAACAAAAACCAACCATAATCCCACAACCCAAAGGTAATTAATTAGCTAATGATAATATCTGTTATATTTTCTTTGACTCTTTTTAAAGTCTTAAACTTTCTGTATTTACTTTTTACCTAAGTGTTTTAGTTGCTTTGATATTAAAGATACCTCACAGTGACTTTAAACCTTTGATCTACCCAATTACTAGTCTGCTAACAAAAGAAAGAGGCTTCAAAATTCTAAGCTCCTAGTCCCTAATCTTCTCTTCTCATCTCAAGGAAGACACAAAGAAAACAAGTAGGTTCAAATATTATCAAATATCTGAATTAAGAGAGGCACTCAGCAGGTGTCCGTGACTTGAAAAAAATCAATATTGTCTTGTTTGTTTTGTTGCTTACTTTTTTTCATCACAGAGGTGTCAATTTCATCAAAATACCTAAAGTACTTCAAATAAATCTCTTTACAATATAATGATATTCATAATAATAAATTCAACTAGCTAAATGAGGATGAAAGAAAATGGGGTCTCTTACCACACCCAATTTTTCAGAAGCATTAGCTTTCCACAGACGAATGTTCATTTCATCAGACCCACACATAATGTACTTGCTGTCAGAAGTCCACTTTACACATATAACATGCTGCATTCGTTTTGTGTGATACACTTCCCTACAGAACAATTATTAAGTTAAACTAGGGATTTTGGTATAGATTTTCTTTAAACACTGCCTATCAAGTATCAGTATACCATTTTTGAGTTCTAAGGGAGTATAAAAGAAAAATTCAAGTTCATTTCAATCCATTTTTACTGAACCCAATTAATAATGTTCTATGCTAAATTCTAGGGAATTTAAAAACAATTCCTCCCCTGGAAGAATTTATAATCCAACAAAATAAATAAATAAGCAAAACTGGATATATAAAAAATTTCACAAAATAAATATGCAATACAAATAAAATTTTAAAGCTGGGGTAACTTTGTAACAATAAAAAATGGCTTGCTCTTAATAAGCCCCTTTGCCCATTTCCAATTCAGTTCAGGTCAACAATTACCCTACCACCCCAACACCCAAAGGAGAAAATAAAATAATAGCATTCAAAGAGCACATTGTGATATGCTGAACCTGGTGTCTGATTTTTGCTTTGGGCACATTGTTTAAAAGCTTAATTGAAGTGAGAGTTGATTTACATGTGTGAAAAGAAAGGGAGGGCTAAAAAAGTATAAGTTGAGGTAGGAATCATTTAATAGTCAAATATGATACCTATTTGGAAAGACTGTGAAACATGCTAAGTGAATTCACAGAAGATACTATATTGGGAAGTGTTAAAAAGAGCATTAAAAACCAAGTTAAAAGATAAGGTCAGGAAAAAATAAGCTAAGACTTCTGGGGAAATAAATTTTCCAAATCTGGATTAAATGACTGAAAATGCAAACTACATTAAGAGAAAGGAAAGAGACTCAACAAATTGTGCACAGGAGAATAAAACACATAGAAGACAACCACATCAAATATAATTCTTACCAATAAAAGTATCTCTAAAGTGTAACCACACAACTAGTCTTTTATATTGTTTGTAAGAGTTATGTTTTAATCAGTATGATAAATTATAAGAAACATTTTTAAAGCGGGGAGGATGGTTAAAAAGAACAGCCTATTAAAATGAAAATTGGATGAGACAGACAGCTTTTTCTTCTTTTTCTCAATATTCTGCTTCTACAAGGCTCATTTCTTATAATCTCTACCTGCTTAGAAGTCCCACGTTCCCAGAGCAATATAATATATTTAAAAGTACTGAAAACCAATCAGACTTCAGTAACTATTAAAAATAACTTGTTCAAACCACTGAAATTCAATGGTTAGACATATAACTAACTTAGAATCATCTTTAATGGTAAACTATGCAGTGTTCTTAATTTCCTGTTGATGTATATGCTGGATTCATAAACTATACTATTAAGAAGCAAATACATCACAAAAGCTTAAATTCTTCATGTATATAGTTAAAAAAACCTAATTTTTTCCAAAATGAACTGTCAATTTATTTTTAATACTCATATAATACTTGTAAATACTGAATGAAATCTCCATAGAAACCTACTTCCAATACTGATTTAACCTTAGTTTTAAAAAGTTTACTTTAAAAAAATAAATTTTAAGTCAGGATTGATAGTGCATGCCTGTAATCCCAGCTACTAGGAAAGGTGAGGCAGGATTATAATAGCTTGAGGTAAGCCTGGGCAACTCAGTGAGAACTTGTCTCAAAATAAAAAATAAAAAAGGACTGGGGTAACAAAGTGGCACAGTGGCAGAGCACACCAAGGTTTAATTCCCAGTAGTGGGAATTACAAAACAAAACAAAACCCCACAGTTTAACCATTTTGTCTTTCAAAGGAAAATGTTTTATAAATACAGATATTTAAAAAGCTGCCTAGGCCTGGGTTGACTAATATACATAATGATAAGAAAAAATAGCAGACCAAGGAAACAAAGTTGAACAAGCTTTTAAGCAGATGATGCAAAGATCACAGAGAGAGTACCATTTACATCTAAACACAACAGACAGCAACACATATGAAGACTGTGACTGCAAAATCTCCAAATGACATCAGGAAAAACTTCCCTTTATGCAATTGTGGAATAACTTGACCTTATGTGCATTTACCTGGCCACACTGGCTTAGGAATAAGTCAACCCCAATTCAGCAACTGGGTCTCTGGGATCAGAGGTACAAATACATATTCCCATTTCTCTAATTCTTTGTTTGTTTTTCATTCCTTGTGTGTCCTTATGCATCATGTTAGAAAAGTATTGTCCTACTACTTTCAGAAGTTCGGGTGTCAAGAAATGATGGAGGGCTATAGCCTCTTATTTCTTAACAGCCTTGCCTTTGGCCATGGGCCTGACTAAATTATCCCCATAAACCGTTCAAGACAATGTGGAAAAGAATATTAACGCAGTTGCAAAGGAAGCAACAGCCACATAAGAACAAACATCAGTGTTTCTACAATGAAGATGACAGAATAAAGATCAAAGTTATCAGAATGCTCTTTTCAGTACACCTTTAATTCAAGTTTATCTTCAAAATCAAAATCAAATAATGATGATGACAATTATTTCCACGCAATTGTTGATACAAGGTTTGGGAATCAATGTGACTTCCTTGAATCAAGAGTGGAGAAACATGCAACTATCACAAGTTAAACCACTGAAGAGCAAACAAGCAAATCAGCTTTGACTGAAAAAGGCATGGAAGAACTGCATGATTCTTAGGAGGCAATGTTTGAAAGATCTTTTGGTGGTGAACACAGGGCTGGGACAAAATTGATGCAAGTGAGGTACTCCCTGTGTGAACTTTAAGGAAGCATTCATTCTCAAGGTGATACAGATACAGGCTCCACACTGAGAACACACAACTTCTTGAATTCTGCCCACTCTGCACCTTACTTGTCTTTCCCTAGTCCTGACCCTTCTGGAACAGAAGAGGATGAGTAAGGAAAAGTAAAAGATATGTCTTTGAAAACAAAAACAATTTTTCCAGAAGGTTCAGAAACCTGCTGCACCATAGAAACTAGGCTAGTTTATCATTAAAAGTAATGATCAAAATTCTCATCACTGCACTAAAATGTTGAGCATCTTTATCTGTTGTAGCTACAACACTGAATTAAACATTCTCTAATTTTAAAAAGTGAACAAAGGGTCTGAGAAAGATTCTCTGCTACCATCAATCTTTAGGAAGCTGATAAAGTATGTTGCCATTTCCACATAGTGTCCTCTAGTAAGAGTACCACCACAAAATCTCATTATACAGGTTTCTCTTTGCTCCTTTTCCACATTCTGCATTTTACTCCTTTTCTCTTTTCTACTACCTCCAATAATCCCATTATCTTTCAAAAAGTCCACCCTTCTCCAACTAATTTTATCAACCAAGACTAGGACACTAAATGAAGTAATAGTGTACACATACCCATATATGCACATGTATGAACGTGTGTACATATTGCATTTTAGAGATTATTTTATTTGTATTTTAATATGCAGTTGTCATATTAAAATGGAAATGGTTATATCTTTATTTGTGAGTAACACTACCTCATACTTGAATTATAATTTTTATGGAAAAATGTCCTTCAGTTTAATTTCCTTTATGCATACCTCTAGAAATATATCTAAGGCATTATTACTTAGATAGAAGGTGTATGAAAGTGCTTTTTTGTTTGTTTTGAGCAACACTGAAGATCGAACCCAGAAGCCCTCCACATCCCCAGCCCTTTGTATTTTATTTTGAGAAAGGGTCTTGCTAATTTGCTAAGGCCAGCCTTGAACTTGTGATCCTCCTGACTCAGTCTCCTGTGTCACTGGGATTACAGGCATGCACCACTGTGCCTGGCATGAAAGTGCTTTGTTAGCCCAAAGCACACTGCACATGCACAAGGGGCTGTATCTTACATAGGAGCTGAGTTTTAAAGTTAGCCTTAATGGGGCTGTGGGTGTAGCTCAGTGGTAGAGCCCCTGCCCAGCATATCCGAGGTGATGGGTTTGATCCCCAGGATTACTAGAAAAATAAAGTCAGTCAGTAAAGCAAAAAATCAAGAACAAAATTACCTTTGAAAGTCCCTTATATTACCTCAATACAAAAATATAATATAGATATGGTGGTAACATGCCTGTAATTCCAGAGACTCAGGAGGCTGAGGCAGGAGGATTGCAAGTTCAAGGCCAACCTCAGCAACTTCGTGAAGTCCCAAGCAACTTAGTGAGATCCTTTCTCCAAAGAAAAAATATTAAAAGGGGGTGGGAATGTAGGTTCAGTAGTTAAGCTTCCCTGAGTTCAATACCCAGTACCAAAAAAACAAAACAAACAACACAACACACACACACACACACACACACACACGTATATATATTACAGATACATAAATACTGTATTATATTTAGAAACAAATTGTGTAGTAGAGAGCCAAGTAGTACAAGACAACACAAATATCACATAACTGAGACTATGGGACAGCTGAATATTCAAATTTTCTACTTCGTGATCCATCACAGCATATACCTACTAAAGTGGAATGGAGGGAGAAAGGTCTTGACAATTCTTTTTCATTTTTTAAGTTTTTCACTGGTTGAATTTGAATGAGTAAGAAATAAGTAGATGGTATTAATTGTTCTCATACTGCATTAGTTAAAACTTATCTTGAGTTCTTTATTAGCAAATTAAAATTTTGGAAGGTTACTAATTACATAAATATAATGCTCTGCTCAATGAAAGAAACCACCTGGTAGGCTAATGTTTTGCCCATAGATGATACAATGGAAGCTAATATCCCAAGCCCATAATACACAGGTGCGAGTCCTATCATATATACATAACCAGGCAGAAAAGTAAAAGACAAATAATGATTAGGACAAAAAAAAAAAAATCAAAGAAAAACAAAGAGTTTATTGGTAGTCACATACCTGCTTCGACTTCTGTCAACAGGAAAGATTCTAATAGATTTATCAAAACTAGCAGACACAAACTCTTTCCCAGTAGGGGAGTAATCCACATCAAGCACTGCAGATACATGATCCATGTGGACCATTAAAGGAGTGTCCAATGCACGCATATCAAAAGTATACAAGCTGTAAAACAATTTTTAAATATCTGATACACATTTCTAGAAAGAAGCCATTTACGTTACTAAAAGACACTACTGGAAATAAGACTCACTGGCTAAATCATGGGCATCTAAATAAATAGCTCAATTCTGTACACAGGCAGTGAAGGGACAGGGAAAAATGTCAACAATTTTTACTGCTCCTTAAGATTATACTTACCCACACACAAACACACTTTCTCCTCATAATGTAAATCTCATTGTACAAAATGTGGAAATTTCAAAGGAATTACAAAGAATACAAAATTACCTTTAACTCTACTACCCAGAGAAAGTCAGCTGGTACAATAAAAATTTTTAAACATCTTTTCACTATGCTATTTAAATTTGTACTTTTGGGCTGGGGATATAGCTCAATTGGTAGAGTGCCTGCCTTGCAAGCACAAGACCATGGGTTTGATCCCCAGCACCACAAATAAATAAATAAATAAATAAATAAATAAATTTATACTTTTAATAAAATTGAGATTAATACTGCATAAACCTTTGTATTTTAATCTCATGCTCTTACCATGAACATTTTCTCATATCATTAAATAATCTTTGAAAAGATTATTATGGCTGCATATGTAAATGAGTATAAATAATTTCTCTATTTTTTTGAAACATAATTTACAATTTTTAAAAATTATACTGCTTAAATGAAATTCAAATATTTGAATTTGAATTAAAAACTGAATGAGACAGATTCAATTAAAGTTGGACAGACTTCTAAAGTAGACTCTGAAAGCATTTTTAAGGCTTAAGTTGCCAAATCACTTGCAACAAGCTATTAATTTGTACTCCTATCAGTGACATGTAAGAAGCAGCACAACTATAAAGCTCTAAACAAACAAAAAGTTATGTTGAAAGTTACTAAAAAAAAAAAAAAGTGATCCACAGCTTCTCAAAGGTGTGCCAAAATAAGAAAATTATACTTTATGCACAATTGGTAAAAACAATTGACTTTGAGTTTCAAGATTTAAAAATTCTTAACTACTAAAAGAATAGTGCTCCAAATGAGCCAACAAAAACAATGGACAAAAGTAATACACCACTATTGTGACCGTAATATCAAAATACTTCAAAATGCTAAGATTATTCAGTTTAAGTTTTAAGAGGAAGATATCTACATAGTTTCAAATTTCTTCCCCAAAGTTGTGTAATAATCACAGAAGAAAAATATAGTAAATCTACAGTAAAAAAACCTGATGGTTTAGTATTATCATCAGCTGACATCAAGTACCAGCCCTCTGTCTGATAGTTATGATCTGGATGTGAAATGTCCCCCAAAAGTTCATGTGTTAAAGACTTGGTCCCCAGTGCAGTATTTAGTAGTGGAGCCTTTGGAAGGCTATTGGATCATGAGGGCTCTAACCTTATCAGTAGATTAATCCACTAATGGATTCCTAATTTAAAGGTTTGGAGAGGTGGTAGAAACTGCATAGCTGTACAAAGCAGGTGACTGGGGTGATCTCCACTCCTTTCCCAGCCACCATGAGGTGAGTACCTTTACTCTGCCATGAGTTGTACAAGCAACATTGGACTGAAACCTCAAAATCTGTGAGTTAAAATAAGTCTTTTCTTCTTTTGCTTTTCTCACGTATTGTCATAGCAAAAGAAAGCTGATTAACATACTAAGACAAGCATATCAATTTTGTTGATGGACACAACACCTTTATTTTATTTATTTATTTTTGTGGGTGCTGAGAATTAAACCCAGTGCCTCACATGTGATAGGCAAGTGCTCTATCACTGAGCTACAACCCAAGCCCAATTTTGTGGTACTGACAAAAACATTAAGTACCACTAAAACATTATGTAATAAATCACATTTATGAACTAATGTTATGACTATTTACACTTTCACATGTATAAAGTGGAACACAAAATTTAAATACAGAAAATCTAAAGTTCGATCTACCACCAAACTTCCACCTTCTCTAATAAAACAAGCAAAAACTATTAGGAACCTACCATATACACAGCATTATAATAAATGCAATGAATAAAAAAGATTTAGATACTGTTTCTTCACTAGGAGGCTAATCTCTCTGCTTCAATATCCTAAAAAAGGTAAAATATACATGTCCTATTCACCTTACAACAATGATGCTTGCTTTTGTTTTCATCTTTCAAGAAAAGATGAAAGAACTGCCATTGTGCAATGCTTCAACAATGTTAAAACATTACATAAGGAAACAAAACTATGTAGGTCAAGAATATACCGCTGCTTAAGTGAATTTTACACAACAGAGCCACAGAATAATCTACCTGTATATATTAAGCTACAAATTTCAAGTATAATTTTTCTTTTGCCTTAATGATGTAATAGTGACAGTTGATGGCATGAGTACATAGTAAAGAGATACCAATATCTGTAGGCAGACACCAGGTATGGTGGCGCATGCCTATAATCCCAGTGACTTGGGAGACTGAGACAGGAAGATCATAAGTTCAAGACAAGCCTCACTAACTTACTGAGGCCCTAAGTAACTTAGTGAGACTGTCTCAAAATAAAAAATAAAAAGGGCTGGGGATGTAGCCCAGTGGTGAAGTGCCCAAGTACCCCCTACTGATCCAAAATTGCAGGCAGTATTTTTGTTCCCATTAAAACATGTATGGTTTAGTCTTTACTCATAGAGTCTGTATCAAAGATCATCAAACTTCTTTCATAAAGGGACAGATAGTAAATATTTTTGGCCAAGTGGGCCATAAGGTCTCTGTCAAAATTATTCAACTGAGACTTTATAGCATAAAAGTAGCCATATCTAATACATACGTAAATGAGTGTGAAAAAATTCCAACAAAACTTTTTGTAAAACAGACAGCAAGTGGATTCGGTTCAGAAGTTATAGTTTACTATCCTTGGTATACATCATTCTGAAAACTGAGAAACTAATTTTCTAAAAGCTCTTCTCCAATTTGGAAAACATTTTTTAGCAAAATGAACCAGTTTTCTAACTTGTATATGAAGGCATACTTACCTAGCAAACCATACTGTAGTGGTAAAACATAAGCAATTGAGTCATTTCTGATAGAATACATTTTTACAAAAGAGAAACTTACTTGTAATCTTCATTTGCTGCAGTAAAAACAAAAGCTTCCATAGGGTTCCAACAGATTGTATTTGTTCTCATATCTAAGATAACCTGAGAAAGGAAGCACATGTTATCCTATTATAATGAACTTAATTATCTTTAAAATGAATAAATTTCCTATTTCATTCCTTTGATCCCCATTGATTTAAGCAAATACTTAGTAAACATCTACTATGTGCACACTATTGCTCAAAGGGATGGGAAAAGAAATCAATTAATAATTATCTCCTGAATACACAGGCAGAGTGGTAAATATGAAAAATAGAAAAATGGTTAATACCTGGTCCCTCAATTTCAAATAACTTAAATGACTAAGTATCAAATTGGAACAAAATTAATGGTGAGTTTAGGATTAAAACAGAAGAAATTAAACAGAAAAAATGTTTCAGAAGACCAGCATGATTTTAACTGACCTATGATTACCAATAATTTATAGTATTTCTCAATGGAATGCCATTGATATTTTGGGAAGGATAATCTTTTGCTGTGTGTGACTGTCCACTGTAGGATATTTAACTCTCATGCAGTTCTCCAGTAACTGCTTCTCTCATATTCCAAAACTACACCTTGTGGGGGAACATAACCCCTGATTGAAAACTACTATATTTAGAATATAAAAGATAGAAGAAACACTGACAAGGGCCAGGGATGCATCATGTAACTCATGATGGTAAGGTGGGCAACAGCACCCAAGAGGCCCTAGGTGCAATTCCTAGTTACCACAAAAAATAAAAAAATGAAAAACGAAGGAGGAAAAGAAGCACTGACAGTAGAAACAACAGTTAAAAAAATAGTAGTGTTTAATATACTCTGCATATTTGCCTGATTGAAAAAAAATATGAATGGAATGCAAATGGAATGCAAACTGGAACCAGTTATTTTCTATAACCTAAAAGCAGTGGACCACCATTAAAAGAAAAGCAGGGGTGGGAGGACCAGGGTCACATTTATTAAACTAGTACCTCATCTTGGCATTCTACTGAATGCTGAAAGTGTCATATTTTACTCTTATCAGTATGCTGCAAGGTAGTGATTAATACCACCATTTTATAAGAGAAATACAGATTAAGTTAAATACCAAAGTTCAAGTAGGATCTTCCCAATATATCATATGAATGAGTGAAATGATTTAAGGTGGTACTTTGGAAAAAATTAATATATCTATCTACTTCAACTTTCAACACACATACTCGTCTTTCAATATCTGAGTTTATAATACATCATAAATATACTTCAGGAACAAAGAGAGTATTAAAAGTATTTCTTTTATACATGGACTATGACAACCGACTCATGCACATGAATAATATCTAGCCCATCTCGGGCCCTCACAATTCTACTAGTACTTGAAATTAACATAACCTTCAACTTAAAATAGTACTCATCTTTCTATCTACAACATTTCTCTCCTTCTTCAGAATTAGCATAAGATTGTATTAGCTTTGACACATAAGTCCTAGAATTACCATCTTAGAACTGCTGAGAAGACTATTACCTTGGACAAGATAGTGCCTGTCTAAAAAACAAACAAAAAAACCCAGTAACAACAAAAAAACCCCAGCAAACTAAGTAGTACCCATCAGCATATAACTAAACAAATTAAAAGTTGGTTATGTGAATTGAGTTCTAAAACTTTCAGGAATAAAATACTTTATCATATATGCCTGATAATATTATACTACTAAGTGATAAGCTACAATATATGTTGTTTAATAATTTTCAATTCAATAAGTACTAATTAGATGCCTAAAACTTGCTGGCATCATGGAAGATGCAGAAATTTAAGGGTCTTTAAAGTGCAATGGGAAGTTGAGAGAAATGCCACTACTATTCATTCTGGGATTTAAGGCTATTTCTATGACAATAAAAATATTTACTTCACATTTTCAGCTACTCGATTTCCAGAGAAATGATAAAGCAAGGATAAAATTGAAACTCACCTTTTTCAGAGGAGTAGCTTGCCTCATATCATATAGTACTATATTTCTGTCAGAAGCACAACTTCCCAAAAGAAATGTCTAAAAATGATTATAATAATCACCCATTAAAAGTCAGGCTTGGCAGCAAACCATGTCTATTCAGTACACAAATGATTTAATAGACTTAATTTTTATGTTAAACAACCAAATTGCAACATTAAAGCTCATTTTATGAGTACAATAAATCATATATAATCTTAGCAACATAAGTAGTTTCACTGTGAAGTCCTCACATATACATATATTTTTTAATTTATTTTTTATTTAATTTTTGATTCATTGAACACAAATGGAGTACAGCTATTGTTTCTCTGGTTGTACACAAAGTAGAGTCACCCCATCTGTGCGTTCATGCATGCACACAGGGCAATGATGTCTGTCACACATACTGTTATATTTTAGATGCCAGTAGTAACAGTGTACAAGTAACACTGTTTTAAAATACATAAAAGAACATATTTTACTTATCTGATTTCTTCAACTTTGACTTGTTTACTATTTTCATTATTATAAATAACACTTTAAAAACCATTTCCACACATTAACTCTTTTCCTTAGTAAAAATTTCTTAAGTGACACTACTGATCCTAAAAATATAAACAATTTCATGGACTTGGATATTTAGGGCTACTTATTTTCTGAAGAGATATACTAATATACACTACAATGTGGGAATATGTTGATTTTACTGCCTTAGGTAATGTCATTTAAAAGTTAATACCTGTTCTTTTCTTTGTGGCACTGGGGATTGAACCCCAGATACTCTACCACTGAAATATATCTCCAGTCCTTTTTTATTTTCTATTCCTGAAACAGTGTCTAAGTTGCAAGGCTGGCCTAAAACTTGTGATCCTTTTGTCTCAGCTTCCCAAGAAGCCATGGTCTGTATGACAATATTTTCTTAACATGTAAATTTTCTGCTTTAATAGAAGTTAAACATTTGTTAACTTTCTGTGTAAATTAGGCCTGTCCTTTGTCCAACCTTTTTAAGATGTTTCAAATATTTAGCTTAATTCTAAGTCAGTTATAAATGTGCAAGATACTTACATAACCCTTGGCATTAAGTGAAAATAAGTCCTCTACTAATCAGTTCAGGAGCCCAATACCACCCTTCTTCCTCACTCATGGTTTCTAACACACAGCTCTTGGCTTCTGACTACTATTACTTCATAGTGCAAGTGTACCAGGAACAGGAAAAGTTATTCACTAAATTGCTGTATGGTCTGCTAACTCCTCCTACTGAGTGTATACTGTTCAACATGTTAACATCATAAAGTTAATGTTACAACCATGATTTCTTCTCAGACCTTTCCAAAAGCCTCCTCTCTCAGTTGCTGCCTCTCTGAGAGCTGCCTTAGACACCCCTCAACTTTTCTTGGCTTTTCATTATGTCACCTCAGCATTTGACCAGGTTCCATTTCTAAAAATAAAGACTGATCTGAGCAAAGCAAAAAATTCTACCTAGATTGAAAGTCATTTTTTGCTCTGTAAAATGTGGCAACTCTGGGGATAAACTTGGTTTTACTGAATACAAAGCTTCAATACTTTAACAGAAAATTAATTAATAATTACAGTAGACAAACATACTCCTTTTGTTCACAACATCTTTTCCATTAAGTTTAATATAGGACAAGAGAAACACACACCATTTGTTTTTAGCACTAAGTCAGTTCATAAGTTTAATAACAAACAAACAAACAATGGAGAATGAATAGTGCTATTATGTAGACAAGTGTGAAAAACATGGTTGCTAGGACATGACTAATATAGAATTATGATTTATGAATTGGCCATCAGCTCCTTTGATGTAGATGTTCACCAAAATAGAAAAGCAAAAGATTTGTCTCTTGTAAAAGTAGGAATTTATCTGTCTGGGTTTATTACTTTTTATAGTAATAGCATCATCATCTTGAATTTGGATAGGGCTTTCAAAAAATGTTCATACATTACTATAATTTATGCTCACAAAAAAAACCTATGACAAGCACTGAGATATAATTTAATCTCATTTTAAAATAAAACAAATACAGAGAAGAATTGTGATATGGATAAAATCAATTCAAAAGCACGTTGGCAGGAAATACAGTTTTGACTTGACTCCACAATAAGTGGGACATAAAACATTATTACAAGTTGCTTATGTTTGTAAACTACATTGTAAATCTGGCTTGACCCTCTAGGTCATATTCTCTACTCTTATAATCAAGGGAAACATGAAGGAAGCTGGAGGATGGACTGAGGATACAATAGAAAGAGATACTCCAGACTAGGAACTTTTCTGCAAAAGGTCAGAGAGAAAGTATTTTAGGATTTGTGGGCCATGTGGTTGCTATAGCAAATACTCAATGCTGCCATTATAGTGCAAAACAGCAACAGACAGTATGTAAGCAAGAGAATCAAACTGTGTTCTAGCAAAATTTTATAAAAACAAGCAATGGCTTACATCTGGCTCACAAACTGTGCTATGCCAACCTCTGATCTAGACCTGTAGCCTCTCCTAGAAGTGTGTACACGGGCATGTGCTGGTGGCACGAAGGATATCTTTAGACTACCTTCTTGGTAATACCTGCAGGATACAATCACATCACACTACAGCACCTCATATTCTATTACATCATACAATTCTTATTACTTGCTACTCTGATTTAACCTTTCTTCCTTCCTTTTATTAGTCTGAGTCTCTGAGAGTATAAAACTTACATATCAGGATTTTTGTTTATAGTACCTAACATGGTAGCCTCTTGATAACTTCTAAAATGAGATTATGTATGCTTTGATTCCTTTTCTTTCTGAAGGAAAACATCTCTACTGAGTGTTTTGGACAATGAGTTCATCATTACTATGTGTTCTTTTTTTTTGTACTAGGGACTGAACCCAGGGCTGCTCAACCACTGAGCCACATTCCCAGCCCTTTTTAATATTTTATTTAGAGACTGAGTCTCGCTAAGTTGCTGAGGCTGGCTTTAAACTGGCAATCCTCCTGCTTGCTTCAGCCTCCCAAACCACTGGGACTACAGGGTGCACCATGACACCCGACTATTACTATGCATACTAACAAAAAAGCTCAGGGAAAGGTCGGGAGTCTAAGTGTGAGCATAGACTTCAGGCAGTCTCCATTCCTAAGTTCACAGCTGAATAGACAATATGGAGTGGCCAATCTCCAAGTCTTCTCTTAGACCAAGGAGGAAGCATGCAGACTTTGAAGCAAAGAAAAATATAAGTAATTATCACACCGATTAATGATAATCATGAATGTTATTATGAAGCACTGTATCCTTATGATTTACAAATAAAGAAAACACTGCTCAATGTTGCTCTTTCTGACCTCCAAGATAATTAGAAAAACTAATATTTTTCTAAAATACAATGATATGATCTGTGGAACGTGAGTGTTGAAGGTATAAATAAATTCAAAGTTAAAGAGTTCAGTATTTGCTTAGTCTCCATGAGCACATGCACATACCCCTTTCCTCCTCTCCCAATGCTTAACACTGGTGTCTGGAACTAAACTTCAGGGAAACATGTTGAGATTTGTCAGAACTCAGATATAATCTGCAAAACTGATCTAATGCCAGAAAACCATTACAATTCAGAAAATTCACTTATCTAAAAGTTTCCTAAACAGAGTTAAATCATTAAATAATAACGACATATTTTTTAAAAGAACATTACCTCAATTGGGTTAAATTTAACACTACTTATACTGTCAAATCCCCAGGTCATCGTACATATGGGATTGGTTCTTTGTTCATCCCAAATGTCAACTTGCTGTCCACATGTGGCAAAAGCAGGATCTTTCCAGTGATGATCAATTCCAGTATACACTGTCTTTAAAAGCAAAGAGGTTGTTAAAGATGGGTGTCCTCCCTACTATTTCAAATCTGCAGACTAAAAAATTAAACACATTTATCTATACTTCCATTTTTAAAGAAATCCCCAAAACAAAAAAATGACTTCTTTGAAGCCATTCCTTCAAGTGAAAAAAAGTATCCTAAACAGTAAAAAAGATTTAAGAATGAACACGACTTTGTTTCAGAAATTGCTAATTTGTTATCACCAGAGAATTATCTCCATCTTATATTCATACACCAACTTCATGTCCCTTTAAGAATGTTTGGAACTTCTTGATATCTGAGGCAGAACCAAAATATATATTAACCATCAATCATACTGCACTTGATCTTAGCCAGAAGGCCAAGAAGAGATCAACTATAATACTGAAATAAATTGGTGATTTGAGGAATATATTTAGGTTAAAGAGTAAATCTAATTTTAGAATTTTGCTTTCTTAACAAGAAATGTAAGTACACTATAAAACATGGATAGTTCAAATGCTCTGAATTAATAAGCTCTAACTAAATCATAGCATCTCATTTGCAGAACAATTTGTAAGATGCACCACACACTACACTTCATTTCCCAAATGATAATTTCAAGAAATTCTGAGCTGTATAAGATCTATGATGGTATAAACCAAACAGAAGCTGAAGCATTATTTTTTCTAACCACTACCTTATAGATTTTCCTCCATGTTCTTCCTATAAGAAATATTCCCTTACATCCTGTGGCTAAAACCAAATCAAATCCTACTACAATGAACTCCAAAGAATTGTTCAAATTCTTTAGTTCTGAAGAAACTTAATTGCATTAAAAACTGCAATTTCATTGCAGATAAAAACATCTCATTTCTTATCTACGTTTTTTTTTTCCTTTCTGGAAATATAACTATGAAATAATATAAAAGAGGAGAGTTTTAAAAGGCAAAGTGCAAATCAACTTATATTTATACCTTTCCTAAGATTGTATGCAGTGGCTCTTCCTCTTCTCCATAGCCTGGTCCATCCATTTTCCATTGTTTCACAGTTTTGTCATCACCAACCTAGATACATTTGTTTTAACATGATGGTAATGAACAAGTTATAAATTAAAACTTGCCAACATGTATCAAAATATAAGCATCTCGTTTTTTAAAAAAACTACATACCATATTCTTACTTTATCACATTTACTGATACATTTACATACCACCTTGTTATGAAAAAGATATGTGACACATATGAAAAGTACATAAAAATTAAAACTAAAACAGCATAAAGTAAAAGAACATTAGGGGAAAAAAGGTGGGTCATACATATGGTGCAAAATGCATACAGTGACAAGAATGGCACTTCAAATTAGGGAGAAAAATGAATTATAATAAAATGGCTTGAAATATCAGATGAGTCATGTTAAAAGTTTAAGCCAATATGATGCCTTACATAATAAAATTATATACAGTTACAAATGTAAAAAATGAAATAAAAGGTATTAAAATGCAAGCAAGTAGGGATTATTTATACTCTTGTAATAGATAAAGCCCTTTTTCTATGACACAGGACTCTAGAAACTACCGAATTAGTGGTTTTCAAGCAGTGAACTGGAGCTCCCTGGGGTACCCTGAGAACTTTGGGGGGGTTCATAAGGTGAAAATTATTTGATAATGTTAGTAAAAACATAATTTGTCTTTTTACCGTGCTTATGGTTACCCAGATAGTGACAAAACAATGGTGAGTAGATCTGTAGGCAACTCAATCCAAATAAAGGCAAAATAAAAATGTATGATAATTTAGCTTTGAGTATTTGGTAGACATATTTGAAATTAGGTCAAATAGGAATGTAAAACAAAGTGTAATACAACATGGTTTGTGGTTGAAAATAGAGTAATTATATATATAGTACTACACAACTAAACGTGCACACATTGAGTATTCCTTATTTGAAATGCTTGGAACAAGTAATACTTTAGATTTTTGAATATCTACATATACCTAATGATTTATCTAGGAGATGGGACCCAAGTCTAAACAGGAAATTCATTTATGTTTCGTATGCCCTTTAAACACAGAGGTAATTTTGTACAATCTTTTTAATAATTGTACATATGAACGTTTATATTGATACACTGTAATTACATATAATAATGGCATTCATTGTGCCATACCTGTACAGGCACATAACAGATTTTGATCAACATCATTCCATTTTACCTTCCTGTTCCATCCCCCATATCTGCTTGCTCTACTCCACTGATCTCCCTTCTATTATTATTTTTAATTAGTGCATTATAAAAGTGGGATTCATTATGGTATCTCTATACATGGTAGATTTTGTTCCCCAGTACTCCTTCATGCTCTCCCTTCCTCCCTCTCTTGATCTCCTTCCCCTTCTCTTCTGGTCTCCCTTCTAAAGTTTTTTGGCATAAAACTTTCCACTTTTGGCATCATGCCAATGCTCAAAAAGTTTCAGAGTTTAAAGTACTTCAGATTTCAGATTAAGAATGCTTAAACTGTACAGAATCGCTAGTTGTAAAGTTCACGCTTCTACATTATTTACAATTTATAATGAATTTTTTATAAAAATAATAAAAAGATACATTTTTATCTATGGGAAGGGTATGAATTTAGCTTTGTTTTTGCAGCAAATTAAAAAATAGAAACATTTCCAGCAAAAAACTTCACTGTACATACAAGATTAGAAAACTGATTAGAGACAGGCTTTGGCAGCTGAATCAGGATTTTTTTTTTTTGAAGATGCTAATAGATAGAATCCTTAACAACATCCTTACAATAGGTAAAATGTATCTATGTAGACTACATCTTATTAACAACTCTGAATCTGAGCTACTGACAACACTCTAAAACTCAGTTCTGAAACCTGATTCTACTGGGAGTCAGTAAGGTGTAATCTGGATACCAAGGCAATGGCTGATCAGGTTTTGACCAGATGGGATACTTTAGCTTTTATAGAAAACAGGATAAACTGTGTCCTTGAATACACTCTCCCTGTAGACAATTTCTCTCAAAGCTTCTGATATAATATCTGCAAGTTCAAGACTGAACTTCCTTGCCAATGACTAAGCTACCTACACAGTCTATTGAGTACAAGCCTCAGCAGATCATCAATCTTAAAAAAAGTTTAACAACACTTTGTGCAAACAAGAATATGTTCTGGTTAAAACAACATTTCTTCTCCACATTGGGTAAGCTGAAGAAGGATCTGCTGGTATTATAAACTGGGGTATCTTAGATACCATGAAAATCGGTTGATAAAAGTTTATCTTTGGTAACACTGTAAAATAAATATTTTTTAAAACAATAAGTGCCAAAATTATGCCAGCAAATTTTAATGTTTCTATGCCTGACAAGGTAAATATTATTTTAAAATACCTGAAAAAAGGGAAGAAATGAATGGTGAACATGAAACATTTTCAGCCTTGTTTTTATTATCATTTTTTAAATTAACAAAAATGTATGCACCTATAGTACACATGCCCCCCCACACACGATGACTAAATCAAGCTAATTAACAAATCCATTACCTCATATACTTATTTTTTTATAGTAAGAACATTTAAAATCTACTCTTTGAGCAATTTTCAAGAATATGGTATGTTATTAATACAACAGATCTCTTGAGTTTATTTCTTCTGCAGGTCTTCCTAGTCCCCATTCCCCAAAGCCCTTGGCAACTACCATTCTACTCTGTTAGTGTGTTTGACCATTTTATAGTCCATATGTAAGTGATATTGTGTGGTGTGTTTTTTTTTTTTTTTTAATTATTTAGAGACAGGGTACACTACACTGCTTAGGGCCTAAGTTGCTGAGGCTGGCTTTGAATCAAGATCCTCAGCCTCATGAGCCATTGGGATTATAGGTGTGTGCCACCATGTCCAGTTTGTGTTTCTCTTTTTGTTCCTGGTTTATTTCACTTATCATAATGTCCTCTTAAGTTCATTTATGGGGGTTTTTGGTACTAAGGACTGAACCCAAAGGTGTTTTACTATTGAGCCACATACCTAGCTCTTTTTTCTTTTGAGACAAGGTCTAAATTGCTTAGGGGCTCGCTATATTGCTGAGGATGGCCTTGAGTTTATAATTCTCCAGCCTCAGGTGAGCACTACCACATCCAGTTTAGGTTCATTTACATTGTTGCAAAAGACAGCATTTTCTTTTTAAAGGCTAAAAAGTATTCTATTGTGTATATATGCCACATTTTTTTTATCCATTTATCTGTTGATACACTGATATCATATCTTGACAATTGTGAATAATGCTTCCAATCAGCCTTTATTCATTTTGAGCATCTAAAAAAACATACTATAAATACTCCAGCTGGGATAGTAAATGAATCAATATATCCAGAAAAATAATCAACTGAACAAATGGAGAAAGTCTTAGTTCCTGTCTGCTCAAACTTGTCAAACAATTCCTTCTATAACATATAGTATAAGAGCCGGGCGTGGTGGTGCATGTCTGTAATCCAAGCGACTTGGGAAGCTGAGTCAGGAGGATCGCGAGTTCAAAGCCAGCCTCAGCAACTTAGCAAGGCCCTACGCAACTCAGTGAGACCCTGTCTCTAAATAAAATACAAAATAGGGCTGGGGATGTGGCTCAGTGGCCGAGTGTCCCTGAGTTCAATCCCTGGTTCCAAAAACAAACAAACAAACAAAAAACATATAGTATAGTGTCAGGCATCTTGTCTATATTAATAGGGTCTTTGAGCTTTGTGGTTACTCCCAGGGTTTTCATGCTTCCTAGATGCCACTCCCCTGACATCTTGTATTTATGAATTTTCCCCTTCCATTTCCTCCTACTGACACCATACTATGACTTCAATCATTAACTTTGTGTTGAAAATGCCAGTTAGTTCTGACGTCCCTCCCAAGCTCCAGACCTACATTTGTAAAGGGATGATAGACAGCTTCACTAGAATAACCACAGGCAGACCAGGTCATCAAACCATACCTTTCTCCCTCTTCTAAACTTGCTAATACTCCTGACTTGTTCTTTTATGTAAAAGCAACTATCTTCTTCCTACATACCTTTCAGTTGTCAAACCTCCAAGTTACTAAATACGATCACTTCTTTCTACTGTTTTCACTTTCCAGAGTGGCAAATGTTAGAACAATAACATGAACATACTTAATACCACTGAACTAAACACTTAAAAATAGCTTAAACAACAAATTTTATGTTATGCATATTTTACCACATATGCATACACACACCCTTCAATGATTCCTTACAGAGAGCTGAAGTACTATTACTCATTTTAGCACTGACGATCTTCCAGAGTAAGTCAAACTATTTTTTCAGTCCTACCCGCCCCGCCATTAGTCCCTCTTTTCAGTTGTCAGTACAATATTAGTTCAATGATGTTAAGTAATAATTTACAACAAGACAAAAAGTATAGGAAAGGCTAGATTATACACAGAAAACTAGGACTTTTTAAGTTTAATAAGTTCTTTATATTGTAGAACTCCAAGAGGACTTTGGAACAAATAAATGAACTATATAATAATTTGTTCAATCATTCTTATAAATGTTGAGAAGATTCAATGACAATAGTAGAATACCTACAGTAAAAAAAGAAGTCCCACAAAAGCGTGTACATATTCCTCGTACAAAACCTTCATGTGCCTGTATTGTACGAATACATTTTCGTTTTGTCAGGTTCCAAATTCTAACCTATGATAAAACATACCAGGAAATTTCAGTGAACGATAAATGTAACAACATTCAGGCACAGGAGTACTACATTTGAAGAAAGAAATTTGCCAATGAAAAGGCTATGAATCACTTTACCAGGCAGATAAAAACAATTCCTTTGACTTAAAATAATTCAATACATATGGATATGTACACACATACATATATATATCAAGAAGAAAATTTAATTTTCACAAATTTTGTTGATTCTAGTTTAAAGTATTTCAAAGCTTTTATCTTATCATAAGAGTAGGAAATTAAGTGTTGAGTCATTAATAACATCCTCTGTGAAAAAACTCAAATACATTTATTGTAAAGTTACTTTATTTACTGTCAAACTGAGCCTTAAGCTACTCCATTTATAAAGTTTTATGATTAGAAAAAAACTACCAAACTTACATTTCAAACAATTTAGTCTTAAAGAATGAAACTGAAATCAAAGTAAAACCTACAGGTAATATTTGTAATATAAAATGTTTTAGTTTCAAACATCAAGGTTTAGAGTGTCACTTGCCTCTCCATCACATGCCCCAGAAAGGACAGTAGCCAGGCTCTTTGGATGCTTTGCCAGGCAGTTGACTCCATCTCGGTGACCATCCAGGGAAGCAAGGAATGGTTTTGCAAACACACGTTCCAGTTTGGTAGCATTTAAAGCTCTTATGTATTCTCGTGGAACCTCAAAAGGATGTAAGGTAGGATCATAGTTTCTTGGAACTGAAATAAGAACAATCCCTCTAAAAAAATAATTCACATTTAACATTTTCCAAAGAGAACCTCAGCTAATCAATGTGCTATTCAATGGGACAGTGATGCCTTACACTAAGAATACAAAAGTCTAAAACCTGTTGTCCATAAGTTTTTCCAAAACTACCAGAAAATCATGGAATGCATACATCTGGTAAAACAATTAGGACACACACACAGCTTTTCCTTCTACTCATCCTACTGTACATCTTTCAACTGGCTGTATCCTCTCATGGGCCAGGCTCTGACACATTACTCATTTGTACTCCTTATTTCTAGCACGATGCCTGGCACATAGCAAGTGTATGAGGAAGTTCTGTTCAACTGAACTCATGCTGCTTATGAAGCAGAGAATGCTATTTACCTCTGGTGTTAAATACTACACTGATAGGCACACAATGTGATTATAATTGCATTCTACAGCTAATATTCATTGAGTGCTTTCCACATTTGTTTACTTACTTAAAAACACTAACAGAATTCACTAGGTTCCAGGCACCAGTCCAACCACTTCATATTAACTCATTTAATCTCCATACCACCCTAGGGGTACTATTACTATTTATAGATAAGGAAACTGAGGCATTTACAGGTTAAGTGACTGCCTATGATGTGATGGAGCAGGTATCCAAACTAATAAAAGTCTGACTCCATAAGCCATGTTCTTAACTACTCTGCCAAACATGTTGCTGCCTCAGTTAATAATTCTTAGAAAATAATTCTAAGTTCACATATCTTAAAAAAAATCTCAATGTATAAAGTAAAAATGCATCTTCTTACCCCCATGACTGCACCCTATCATTCATTTTTTTTTACTCCCCGTTAATGGTACATTATATCCAACACATAACAAAGCTCAAACTTCAGTCATTCTTGTGAATTCCATATTCTACATTCCCCAATATCGAAATCCAAAGTCCTACTACTCATCCTCTCTCTGAAATATTCATTCATTCTTTCCTCTTCCCTATTTAATAACTTAGGGTCATTTTTACATTTTTCCTGGGACTACTATAATATCATCCCTACTTGATTTGGTGGCAGTTTATACTACCATCAGATTAATCATTCTAAAAGCACAGGTCACTCCAGTGCTCAAATCTCTTTTTTTTTCTTTTTTTCAAACAGTACTGGGAATTGAACCCAGGGCCTCACACATGCTAGGCAAGTGCTCTAACACTGAGCTACATTCAGTGTTTTGGTTTTACCTTGTTTTGGTTTTACCTTGTTTTGAGATCAAGTTTCACTACGTTGCCCAGGCTGGCCTTGAACTTGCAATCCTCCTGCCATAGTTACCCAGGTAGCTGCGTTTATAGGCATGTGCCATCCTTCCTGGGTCTATGCTCAAAAACTTTGAAAGACTCCCCGTAGTAGTCACCTCCAAACACATTATACTGCATATCCCATTAGTAACAGTTTTTCAGTCTCTCCCCTTCAACATATGTATATTAAATGAGAACATGTAATCAAAGATGCTTGTCATCAAAGCAAAACAAAATTAAAAATGAAAAAGAAAACAATAAACTTGGCGGAGATTCCAAGATGGCACATAAGCAGCACCCAATGACCTCTAGTTTTTCCTGGGGGTGAAATCAAAACAAATGGAGAGAAGTTACTCCTTGAGATTAAGTGAGACTTTGGAGAGTAGAACAGAGGGTGAGAAGTGCATCAGTAAGGAATATCTGGCAGCACAGCAGAGAGCAGTGTCATAAGTAAAAGAGGTGAAAGAGTAAGAGAGCCAGAAAACAAAAATAGCAGAGGTCTCAGCAACATGTACAAGTACAGTATAAATGAGAGCAAACCTGCACTTTATCTAGCATACTGGCACTAAGGAAGTATTCTCTATTACCCAACATATGATGCAGTATCAAGGAGTCATTTTCAGAAGGTCTTGTCTGGAGTATGGGAGTCAAAGGTCCCTACATGTTCCTGTCTCTGGGAACTAGCAGCAAATGTCAAACACTGAACCAGCAGGTGCTGGCCTTACAAGCTGGTTTGGCTATGGTAGAAAGCATCTGATATAAAACTGCTGAGCTTTATGTAGTGGGAAGATGATCTGTGACATCTAAGTGAACAAAGATAACTTTCCATTTAAGACCATCAACTTGACTGACCACCGCCTATCATCCGTCCCTTGCCTGTCTGCCTGCCTCTGGCCTGCCCATCGCCTGCCTCTCACCTACTCATCGCCCACCAACCGAGGTTCACCTGCCAATCATCCACCAGTAGCCTGTGGAGCCTGCGGACCATCGGTGGATCACCAGCTGCCTGCTGATGCCTGGAAATTCACCATCACAGTACCCGCAGGTTTGGTTACACGTGGGTGCCGCCATTTTGGGGGAAAAAAAAAAAAAGAAAGCCAGGAGCTGCAGGACTGCCAGCCTGACTGACAGCACCCTGCCTCCAGGACCCCCAGCTTGACTGACAGCGCCCCACCTCCAGGGGCCCAGCCTGACCATCTGCACCCCACACAGTCTCAGTGCCCACGCCCTGCGTTGCAGCTCACCATTTGCCAACACGTTTAGAAACCAGTGCAGCGATTTTGGATTATCCGCGAAAGCTGTCATTAGGTGGGGCAAATCCCATCCTGAGACCCCCACTGGAGACTGGAAGCTCATTGTCAGGTTGCTCTCATGCCTCAGGCTACTAAAGACTGGAAGGTTTGAATAGGATATGATGGTTATAGTGTGTATTTTTTTCTCCTTTGTGATAGCTTTTAAACTTTTATTTCTATACTTTTCTTGCTCTCTACTTTCCTTTTGTTTACCTATTTCCTCAAGGGCTTTTTCTCACCCTTCCTATGATCTAGAATTTCTTCATACTCTTTTCTTAGACTGTTAACAATTACAGCCTACACCCCTCCCCATCCTCTTCGTCCTCCATTAGAAACTGGAGTCCTTACCGCAAATCTGTTTGTTATATTGTAGATAATAACAGAACTCATCTTCTCTGTTTATTATGACAATATTGTAACAAAAAGACTACTGTAACAAAAAGACTACTGTAACAATAGTCTTCATAGGGGCTATTTGGTTTACAGCTGCATATTGTCTGTACTGGGTGTTGCTAATATTGATTCCCCCCCTTAAAGAAGAACTTTCAGATAAGGATAGGGTCACCAAGCCTATAAGGCAGAAACTACAATACCCTAGATCTGCATTGCTGGAGGGGAAGATACATGAACAACATGAAAAAACAAGGGAGGAAAGTGTTCTAAACAAACCAAGATTCTACACTAACAGAATCCAATGACAGCATGGTAGAAGAAATGCCAAAAAAGGAGTTCAGAATATACATGATTAAAATGTTCAGAGAAGCAAATGAAGAGTTAAGAGAGCAAGTGTAGTCAATGATTGACCATTCCAATAAGCAGCTGAAAGAGCAACTATAGGAAACAAAAGATCACCTCAACAAAGAGATAGAGATTCTGAAAAAGAACCAAACAGAAATCCTTGAAATGAAGGAAACAATAAACCAAATTAAACACTCAATGGAAAGCATCACCAACAGACTAGATCACTTAGAAGACAGAAACTCAGGCAATGAAGACAAAATATTGAACCTTGAAAATAAAGTTGCCCAAACAGAGAAGATGGTAAGAGAGTATGAACGGAACCTCCAAGAACTATGGGATATCATGAAAAGACCAAATTTAAGAATTATTGGGATTGAGGAAGGCACAGAGATACAAACCAAAGGAATGAACAACCTATTCAATGAAATAATATCAGAAAATTTTCCAAACCTGAAGAATGAAATGGAAACTCAACTGCAGGAGGCTTACAGAACACCAAATGCACAAAATTACAGCAGATCCACACCAAGACACATTATAATGAAAATGCCTAATGTACAAAATAAAGATAGGATTTTAAAGGCTGTGAGAGAAAAGAAACAGATTACATATAGGGGGAAACCAATACAGATATCAGCAGATTTCTCAGCCCAGACCCTAAAAGCTAGAAGGGCCTGGAACAATATATTTCAAGCTCTGAAAGAACATGGCTGTCAACCAAGAATCCTATATCCAGCAAAGCTAACCTTCAGATTTGAAGATGAAATAAAATCCTTCCATGACAAACAAAAGTTAAAGGAATTCACACACAGAAAGCCTGCGCTACAGAACATTCTCAGCAAGATATTCCATGAGGAAGAAACAAACAACAACAATGTAAGTCATCAAAGGGGGGAACTATCCTAAAAGAAAAGCCAATTAAAGGAGAAACCAAGTCACATTAAAAACCAAATCTAAGCCAAAATGACTGGGAATACAAATCATATCTCAATAATAACCCTGAATGTTAATGGCCTAAGTTCATCAATCAAAAGACATAGACTGGCAGACTGGATCAAAAAGAAAGACCCAACAATATGTTGCCTTCAAGAGATTCATCTCATAGAAAAGGACATCCACAGACTAAAGGTGAAAGGATGGGAAAAAAACCTATCATGCACACAGCCTTAGTAAAAAAGCAGGGGTTTCCATCCTTATATCAGATAAAGTGGACTTCAAGCCGAAGTTAGTCAGAAGGGATAAAGAAAGACATTACATACTGCTTAAGGGAACCATAAATCAAGAAGACATAACAATCATAAATATTTATGCCCCAAACAATGGCCCATTCATGTACATCAAACAAATCCTTCACAATTACAGGAATCAAATAGACCACAACACAATAATTCTGGGTGACTTTAACACACCACTGTCACCACTGGACAGATCTACCAAACAAAAACTAAACAGAGAAACTATAGAACTCAATAACACAATGAATAACTTAGACTTAACAGACATATATAGAATATTCCATCCATCAATGAGTAAATTCACTTTCTTCTCAGCAGCACATGGCTCCTTCTCTAAAATAGACCATATGTTATGCCACAAAGCAGCCCTTAGTAAATGCAAAAAAGTAGAGATATTACCTTGTATTCTATCGGATCATAATGGAATGAAATTAGAAATCAATGACAAAAGAAAAAAAAAGAAACTACCCCAACACCTGGAGACTAAATAATATGCTACTGAATGAAGCATGGATAACAGAAAACATCAGGGAGGAGATAAAAACATTCTTAGAGGTAAATGAGAATGACCATACAACATATCAAAATCTCTGGGACACTATGAAAGCAGTACTAAGAGGAAAATTCATTGCATTGAGTGCATTCAAGAAAAGAATAAAAAGTCAACAACTCAACGACCTAACCTTACATCTCAAAGCCCTAGAAAAAGAGGAACAGTTCATCACCAAAAGTAGTAGAAGACAGAAAATAATCAAAATCAGAGCTGAAATCAATGAAATTGAAACAAAAGAAACAATTCAAAAAATTGACAAAACAAAAAGTTGGTTCTTTGAAAAAGTAAACAAAATAGATAAACCCTTAGCCACACTAACAGAGAGAGAAAACTCAAGTTACTAAAATTTGTGATGAAAAAGGAAATATCACAACAGACACCACTGAAATTCAAAACATAATTAGAAGCTACTTTGAAAACCTATATGCCAATAAAATAGAAAATCTTGAAGACATTGACAAATTCCTAGAGACATATGATCCTCCCAAACTGAACCAGGAGGACATACACAATTTAAACACATCAATTTCAAGCAATGAAATAGAAGAAGCCATCAAAAGCCTACCAACCAAGAAAAGCCCGGGCCACCAGATGGATTCTCAGCTGAGTTCTACAAGACCTTTGAAGAAGAACTTATACCAATACTCCTGAAAGTATTTAATGAAATAGAAAAAGAGGGAACCCTTCCAAATTCATTGTATGAAGCTAGCATCACTCTGATACCAAAACCGGACAAAGACACATCTAGAAAAGAAAACTTTAGGCCAATATCTCTAATGAATATAGATGCTAAAATCCTCAACAAAATTCTGGCAAATCGCTTACAAAAACATATTAAGAAGATAGTGCACCCCGATCAAGTGGGGTTTATCCCAGGGATGCAAGGTTGGTTCAACATCCGGAAATCAATAAATGTAATTCATCACATCAATAGACTTAAGGTTAAGAATCATATGATTATTTCAATAGATGCTGAGAAAGCATTTGACAAAATACAACACCCTTTCATGCTCAAAACACTAGAAAAAATAGGGATGGTAGGAACATACCTGAACATTGTAAAGGCTATTTATGCTAAGCCCACTGCCAACATCATTCTCAATGGAGAAAAACTAAAAGCATTCCCTCTAAAAACTGGAACAAGACAGGGATGCCCACTGTCACCACTTCTATTCAACATTGTGCTGGAAATGCTAGCCAGAGCAATTAGACAAACCACAGAAATTAAAGGTATACGAATAGGGAAAGAAGAACTCAAGCTGTCTCTATTTGCTGATGACATGATCCTATATTTAGAGGATCCAAAACACTCCACCAGGAAACTTTTAGACCTAATTAGTGAATTTAGCAAAATAGCTGGATATAAAATAAACACACATAAATCAAATGCATTTATCTACATAAGCGATGAATCATCTGAAAGTGAATTGAGGAAAACAACTCCGTTCAAAATAGCCTCAAATAAAATAAAATATTTGGGAATCAATCTAACAAAAGAAGTGAAAAACCTCTACAACAAAAACTACAGAACATTAAAGAAAGAAATTGAGGAAGACCTTAGAAGATGGAAAGATCTTCCATGTTTTTGGATAGGAAGACTCAATATAATCAAAATGGCCATACTTCCAAAGATGCTGTACAAATTTAATGCAATTCCAATAAAAATTCCTATGACATTCCTCACAGAAATAGAAAAAGCAATCATGAAATTCATATGGAAGAACAAAAGACCCAGAATAGCCAAAACAATCCTGGGCAGGACGAATGACACAGGAGGTATCACAATACCAGACCTTAAACTCTACTATAGAGCAATAGTGATAAAAACAGCATGGTATTGGCACCAAGATAGACAGACCAATGGTACAGAATAGAGGACCCAAAGACAAACCCACGTAAGTACAGATATCTCATACTTGACAAAGGTGCCAAAAACATACAGTGGAGAAAAGATAGCCTCTTCAACAAATGGTGCTAGGAAAACTGGAAATTCATATGCAATAAAATGAAATTAAACTCCTATCTCTCACCCTGTACAAAACTCGACTCAAAATGGATCAAGGATCTAGGAATTTGACCTGAGACTCTTCACCAAATAGAAGAAATAGTAGGCCCGAATCTTCTTCATATTGGTTTAGGACCAGAATTCCTCAACAAGACCACCAGAGCACAAGAAATAAAAGGAAGAATCAATACATGGGATGGGTGCAAACTAAAAAGCTTTCTCTCAGCAAAAGAAACAATCAAGAATGTGAAAAGAGAGCCTACAGAGTGGGAAAAAATCTTTTCCACCCACACTTCAGACAGAGCACTGATCTCCAAAATTTATAAAGAACTTACAAAACTGTACACCAAAAATGCAAAGAGCCCAATCAATAAATGGGCTAAGGAACTGGGCAGATACTTCACAGAAGAGGATATAAAAGCTATTAACAAATATATGAAAAAGTGCTCATCATCTCTAGTAATTAGAGAAATGCAAATTAAAACCACCCTAAGATTTCATCTAACTTCAATTAGAATGGCTATTATCAGGAATACAAGCAATAACAAGTGTTGGCATGGATGTGGGGAAAAAGGCACACTTGTACATTGCTGGTGGAGTTGCAAATTGGTGAAGCCACTTTGGAAAGCAGTATGGAGATTCCTCAAAAAACTTGGAATGGATCCACCATTTGACCCAACTATCCCACTCTTCGGTTTATACCCAAAGGTCTTAAAATCAGCAAAATATAGGGATGCAGCCACATCTATATTCACAGCTGCTCAATTCACAATAGCTAGATTGTGGAACCAACCTAGATGCCCTTCAATTGAAGAATGGATAAAGAAACTGTGGTATATATACACAATGGAATATTACTCAGCCATAAAAAAGAATAAAATTATGGCATTTGCTGGTAAATGGGTGGAGTTGGAGAATATCATGCTAAGTGAAATAAGCCAAGTCCAAAAAACCAAAGGCCGAATGTTTTCTCTGATCAGTGGATGCTGATACCTAACAGGGGTGGGGGTGGAGGTGCCAGGGGTTATGGGGAGGATAGAAAAGAATGGAGGAAATATGGATGGTGTGGAGGAAAATGGGATGGAAGGGGATGGGGGCAGGAAAAATAGTAGACTGAGACAGACAGCATTACCCTATGTAAATGTAAGATTATATGAACTGTGTGAATAAAAATAAATTTAAAAAAAAAAGAAAAAAAACCCATCAATTTGGGAAACCAGCTATGGGAACTCCAGGGGGGGCAGGGGCACACAAGCAATTGCATGTGAATACATGTGGGAGCTAACTTTCAGAACACTAGCCAATGGGGGTGGAGTATGTACACAATCTGCTGATAATCCACCTGCTTAAGTGCAGTTGAGATCCTTCAGCATTTCCCAACCTTTGAAGCAGCCATCAAAGGCAGCACTGAAGACCCAGAAATGCTACAATGACTGGTGTCATTAATGACTAGTTCTGTCCTTAATGTATAGTGACAATAAAACCAGAGGAATATGCTACTGGCAGAAAGTCTATGAGGAAAAATTAAAAATTAAATAGTAAAAGAGAAATGAGAGGGAGAGATAAAAGAAGAAAAAAGAAAGGCAAAGAAATTGTGAGTGTGTGTTTGTGTATGTATGTATCTATACCTATATGGTACTGAGGATTGAACCCAGAAGCCCTGATCTCAGCCTGTACTGATAAGAAGGGAACCAAGGGCTATTACAACTGGTTCAGCTCACAAACCTCTCCCTATAGGGGAGAGGTTTCTGTTACACCACAACAGAAAGAAGGGTGAATACATAGCCTATGCTCTTTCCACAGGGTGAATAGTCACAGAAGCACAAAAAAAGAAGACTCCTTTGGCATGAGCAGAGGAATGAAAACACCCTCTTTTCCCCACACAAGTGACATTATTGGCAGAAATGAAATATTTTCTCTTTACTAAGACATTTTTTGGTTATTCCAGTTTGGTTTGAAAATGCACAGGTGCAGTGGTGCATGCATGTAATTGCAGATTTTGCACATACTTGGGGAGACTGATAGGGAATATCTCCAGTATGAGGCCAGCCTCAGGAATTTAGGGAGAACTTGTCTCAAAATAAAAAGTTAAAAGGGCTGAGGATGTAGCTCAGGGGTACAGTACTTCTGGGTTTAATACCTAGAACCAAGCAAACAAAACAAATGAATATGCACACAGGCATATTTTCTTTGCCTTTTTTCCCTTTTCTTTTTTCTTCTTCTTTTATCTCTCCCTGTTATTTCTTCTCCCTTTTTATATTTTTTTCTTTTCTTCATTCCTCCTCCATTTGGTGTATAAAAATCTTTAATTGGATCTTTTTTCCCTCTTCTAAGATCCCCTTTCTAAATTAAAAAAAAATTTTTTTTAAATCTTTAATTGGACCTTTCTTTCCTTTTTCTCACTTTTCAACATTTTATTTTCTTCTAGTTCTTTCCTATTATTTTCTAGTATCTTTCTGTTACTTCTTATCCTTATGAATTAGTATCTTTTAAGTTCATTACATTTTTGTTCTCTTTTCTACTTTTGGTGACGTGGTGATAATTGTTTTTAATTTACTATTACTATATTTGCATACCTAGTTTGTTTTTATACAGCTAATGTTATGCCCTTTATCTTCTTCTGACAAGTGCTACGGATCAAGTCCAGTGCCTAGAACATGTGGAGCAGATGTTTTGCTAAGTTACACCCCTAACCTAGTTGTGAGATTCTGCACCTCAATTTATTCATAACTTAATCTCACTTGAATTTTGGCAAATATTTCAACTTAAATAATAAGGGAGATAAAATCCCACAGCTGATGACCTGACCCCAATCAGGAATGGCAAGGGAAGGCCTGAAGTTCTGTTCCTGATCATTCATTGCCCCAGCAACAGCAGAGAGATAACACACCTGCACATCACATCAATGAATGACCATAGCTTAGGTAGATTCTACACCCTTTCAGACTACACATTTATAACAAACATGGAGGAATAACCACACAGGGTGCATCCTTTATACAGCTGTCTACAACACTGCCTGAACCTACACAGGGTCCACATTCTCTTGAGACGTACAGAAAAAGTCACTTAAGCTCCAAAATAGCATGCACAGAGTCAAAACCCACCAATCACATCAAAGAAGTCACAGGGAAACTACTCTAAGAACCCATTTGGAATCAGATTCAATACTATCTACAAATCAGTTTCCCTAAACACATCATTAAAAGTGCTCACTAATAAGGTAAAAAAGTACAAGAAAGTTCCATCTCAATGGGTGGATAAATTCCATCACAGAAACAAAAGAAATGTGAAAAACCAGGGCAACATAAACCCTCCTAAAGTGCTCTTTAGAAACTGACTCCAAAGACAGTGAAGTGAATGAAATGTCAGACAGGGAATTCAAAAGACTGATACTACAAATGATGAATGAATTCAAAGAAGATACAAACAGTTGAATGAATTAAGGAAGACAATGCAAGATATAAAAGAGCAATTCAAAAAAGAGACAGAAAATGGGAAAAAGATCCAGAAATCTTAGAAATGCAAAGATCAGTAAGTCCAAAAGGGGGGAAGGAGAGAGAAAGAGAGAGAGAGAGAGAGAGAGAGAGAGAGAGAAAGAAACAACCTGTCAGTTGAAGAAATCTCTACCAAAAGAAGAAAGACTTGAAGACAAAGTGGCTTGAAGACAAAGTGAATGTTATCCCATTCAAATGGTAATTAAAAAAAGAAAAGAAATTATGATTACATGTAAGTTCCCATGAACTTTGAAAGACCAAACTTAAGACTCATAGGTTTAGAGAAGGGAGTAGGGCTAATGGCACAGAAAACACAGTGAGTGAAATAACAGAAAATTTTCCAAATCTTGGAGCTGACACAGATACCCAGATATTAGAAGCATTTACAACCCTAAAGAGACATGACCAGAAAAGAACTTCTCTATGATATATTATAGTTAAACAACCAAACTACAGAACAAAGTATATTAAAAGCTGCAAAAGAGAAATGCCAAATCACTTATAAAGGCAAAACAATATATTTCTCAACAGAAACTCTAAAGGCAGAAGAACATGAAATGATGTATTTCAAGCCTTGAAAAAAATAAATACCAACTTAGATTACTATGTCAGGCAAAGCTATTCCTCAAAATGATGAAGAAATACTTTCCAGGATAAGCATAAATTAAAAAAATTCATGACCATTAAACCAGCATTATAAAAGACACTCAAAGAATCCTACACTCAGATGAGGAAGCAAGGTAAACACAACAAGACCACAGAAAATACAAGTCACACGAGAACAGCTGATAAGTATATGAGTAGGAAACAATTACTTCAGTAAACCAACCAACCTCTTAAGACGAATAAGGAAGAACATAAATATTCACAACAAACAAAAGTAAAACAATATGACAGGAATACATATGTTTTATTGACAACCCTGAATGTAAATTATTTGAATTTTCCAATTAAGATGTAGGGTAGCTGATTAAATTGAAAAACAAGACCTGATTGTTGTCAGCAATAAACTCACTTCACTGGCAAAGACATGCTCAGGCTGAAAGTAAAAGGATGGAGAAAGGTATTATTTAACAGATGGAATCTGAAAACAAGCAAGAATAGCTATCCTGATATCAAACAAAACAGACTTTAGGCCAAAATTGGTCAGAAGAAACAAAGAAGGTTACTTTATATTGATAAAGGGTACAATCCATGAAAAGAAGATTTTTAAAAATTACAAATACATATGCATTGAATATTGGTGCATCAATTATATAACATGAACACTACAGGGCATAAAAAGAGAGACAGGCCTCAATACAATAATAGTGGGTGATCTCAATATCCCCCTCTCACCAATATATAGGTCATCCGGGCAAAAAAAAAAAAAATGGCAAAGAAATATCAGTTAAATTACTGATATTATAGATCAAGTGGACTCAACAGACATCTACAGAATATACCCCCAACAGCTGCAGCATACACACAAAACTTTCTCCAAATCAAGATCCCACTTTAACCAAGAAATCATCAGCAAGAGGAACTGCAGAAATTATGCAAATACATGGAGACTGAACAATACACTTTTGAATAAGCAATGAGTCACAGAAAAAAATGGGGAGGGGGATTAAATAATGACTAGAATGAAATGAAAATGAAAAGACTATTTACCAGAATCAGACACAGCAAAAGCAGTTATAAGAGGAGTTTATAGCTGTGAGTGCCTACATTGGAAAAACAAAGAGATCTCCAATTAATAATCTAATGGTGTATCCCAAGGTCTTAGGGAAAAAAAGAACCACACCAAAAATCAGTAGAAGGAAAGAGATAGAAACATCAGTGCACAAATAAATGAAATTGAAACTAAAAGAAAAATACCAAGGATTGATGAAATGAAGAGTTGGTTCTTTGAAAAGGTAAACAAAATAGAAAAACCCTTAGCCAAGCTAATCGAGAGAAACAGAAGACCCAAGTAAATGAAACCAGAGATGAAAATGGGGATATTACAACACATACTACTGAAATATAGAGAATTGTAAGGGAGTATTTTAATAATTATATGCCGCTGCCAATAAACTGGGAAATCTAGAAGAAATGGTCAAATTTCTAGACTCATATGACTACCAAAATTGAACCAAGAGGACATAAAAATCCTAATAGATCAAAAACTAGCAGTGAGATTGAAACAGTAATAAAAAGCCTCCCAACAAAGAAAAACCCAGAACTAGATAAATTCACTGCTGAATTTAATGAGATTTTTAAAGAATTAATACCAATTGTCCTCAAACTATCCCATAAAAGAGAAAGGAAAGGAACGCTTTCAAACAAAAAAAGAAAACTATAAAATCAATATCCTTGATGAAAATAGGACAAAAATCCTCAATAAAATACAAGTTGAATTTAACATCACATCAAAAAGATCATAACCCATTACCAGGAGGGTTTCCAGGGATGCAAGATTGGTGCAACATATTCAAATCAACAAACATAATTCATCACATAAACAGAATTTAGGATAAGAATCATTATGATCATCTCAACAAGATGCAGGAGTGCCTTCAACAAAATTCAACATCCATGATAAGAGCCCTGAATAAACTAGGTATAAAAGGATCACATCTCAGCTGGTGGCACACGCTTGCAATCCCAGCAGCTTGGGAGGCTGAGGCAGGAGGATCTCGAGTTCAAAGACAGCCTCAGCAAAAGTGAGGCATTAAGCAACACAGCGAGACCCTGTTTCTATATAAAATACAAGGGCTGGGCATGTGGCTCAGTGGTCGAGTGCCCCTGAGTTCGATCTCCCCTACCCACTGCCAAAAAAAAGGGATCACATCTCAACCTAACAAAGGACATATGTGATGAACCCATAACTGATATCACATACTGAATGGGTAAAAACTACAAGCCTTTCTTTTAAAATCAAGAACAGTCAAAGGTGTGCACTCTCATTATTTTTACTCAACATAGTATTAGAAACTTCAGCCAGACCAATCAGGCAAGAAAAAGGAAAGAGATAAAAATAGGAAAGGAGAAAGTTGTACTACATCCCCATTTATAGATGATATGATTCCATATCTAGAAAACCCTGAAGAGACTACCAAAAATAGACCGATAACAATTAGAACTGATAAAGTTATTGAACTAACGGGATAAAAAAAATCAACATATAAAAAAATCAGTAGCTACTGTGTATATTTACAACTTAATGACTTGATGACTTTTGTATTTTATTCTTCATAATAAAAGCTTTGAATAAAGAAAAATAAATCAGTGGCTTTCCTATATGCCCAAAATGAACTTGTAGATAAAGAAATCAGGAAAACAATTCTATTCACAAGTCTCAAAAATAAACAAAAAACCCCTAGGAATAAACCTGACCAAGGACATAAAAGACCTCTATAACGAAAAATATAAAATAGTTACGAAATTGAAGAAGACACTAAAAGATGGAAAGACCTCCCTGTTTATCATTTGAAAGAACGTTGTTAAAATGGCCATACTACCAAAAGCAATCTAGGATCCTCATCAAAATACTGATGACATTCTTCATAGAACTAGAAAATTTGTCCTAAATTTCATATGGAAGTACAAAAGACCCGAAATAGCAAGAACGATCCTGAGCAAAAAGAATAATGGGGGAGGCGTCACAGTACCTGACTTCAAAATATGCTATCCAGCCGCTATGACAAAAACAGCATGGTATTGGCATAAAAACAGACACGTAGACCAGTGGAACAGAACAGAGGACCCAGGAATAAACCCACATATCTACAGCCATCTGATTCTTGACAAAGGTGCCAAAAATTGACGTTGGTGAAAATAGCCTCTTTGACAAATGGTGCAGTAAAACTGGGCATATACCAGTTAAAAAAGGATTGAAAGTGGATCCCTTCCACACTACAAAAATCAACTCAAAAATGCATCAAATACCCAATGTAAGACTTGAAACTCTGAAACTATTAGAAGAAATACTTCAAGATTCAGTGAAATCCTAAATAGGACTCCAACTATTCAGGAATTAATGGCAAGAACTGACAAATGGGATTACATCAAATTAAAAACCTTCACTGAAAAGGATGCAAAGGAAACAATCAACAAAGTGAAAAGAAAGCCTACAGAATGTGAGAAAATCTTGTCAGCTATTCATCAGACATAAGCTTAATATCCAGAATATATAAAGAATTCAACGTGGGAGATCAGCTGCTCCAAGATGAAGCTGAATATCTCCTTCCCAGCCACTGGCTGTCAGAAACTCATTGAAGTGGACGATGAACGCAAACTTCGTACTTTTTATGAGAAGCGTATGGCCACAGAAGTTGCAGCTGACGCTCTGGGTGAAGAATGGAAGGGTTATGTTGTCCGAATCAGTGGCGGGAACGACAAACAAGGTTTCCCCATGAAGCAGGGTGTCTTGACCCATGGCCGTGTTCGCCTGCTGCTGAGTAAGGGGCATTCCTGTTACAGACCAAGGCGAACTGGAGAGAGAAAGCGCAAATCTGTTCGAGGTTGCATTGTGGATGCTAATTTGAGCGTACTCAACTTGGTTATTGTAAAAAAAGGAGAGAAAGATATTCCTGGACTTACAGATACTACTGTACCTCGTAGACTGGGACCCAAAAGAGCTAGTAGAATCCGCAAGCTTTTCAATCTCTCTAAGGAAGATGATGTCCGCCAATATGTTGTCAGAAAACCCTTAAACAAGGAAGGTAAAAAACCCAGGACAAAAGCACCAAAGATTCAGCGTCTTGTTACTCCACGCGTCCTGCAACACAAGCGCCGGCGTATTGCTCTGAAGAAACAGCATACTAAGAAGAACAAGGAAGAGGCTGCAGAGTACGCCAAACTTTTGGCCAAGAGAATGAAAGAAGCCAAAGAAAAACGCCAGGAACAGATTGCCAAGAGACGCAGGCTGTCCTCTCTGAGAGCTTCTACTTCTAAGTCTGAGTCCAGTCAAAAATAAGAATTTTTAAGAATAAATAAATATGATCTGGCCTTCAAAAAAAAAAAAAAAGAATTCAAAAAAGTTAATACCCAAAGAATAAGTAATCCAATCAATAAATGGACATGAGAACTGAACAGATGGTTATCAAAGGAAACACAAACGGCCAATAAATATATGAAAAAACGCTCCAACATCTTTAGCCAGTGGGGAATGCAAACTAAAACTACATTGGGATTGTTTCTTATCCCAGTCAAGATTGCTATAATCAAGAAAAGAAAAAATAACATGATGGTGAGAAGACAAGGGAAAAAAGAGCACTTATGTAATATTGGTGGAAAAGTAAATTAGTGCAGTTACTACAAAAAACAGTATAAAGGTGCTTCAAAAAACTAAAAATAGAACTAACATATATGATCCAACTATATCATTCCTGTGCATACAGCCAAAAGAATCAAAGTCAGCCTTTAAAAGAGATACCTACAATGTTTATTGTAGCATTATTACCAATAGTCAAGTCATGGAATCAGCCTAGAAGCCCATCAATAGATGAATGGATAAAGAAAATGTGATATATACACATGAGAGGACTAGTATTATTTATTTGGAGTACTATGAAGTCATAAAGAATGATATCATGTCACTTGCAGGAAAATTGAATAGGGAGCATCATGTTAAGTGAAATAAGGCACACTTATAAAGACAAGTATCACATTTCCTCTTATATGTGGAATCTAAAAAACTAGCAAACAAATAAAAACAAACAAAATGTCATGAATGTAGAAGAGGAATTTTTAGGGAAGTGGATGAAGGTTACGGGGAGGGGACAGTAGGGACAATCCAATATACAATCAAAGCATATTTCGTGCATGGATGGAAATCTAACAATGAAATCCATTAATTCATACAATCAATATGCACTAATAATTAAACTTAAAAACAAACTTCAATTGAACACAGTGATAGATTTAAAGGTTCTGGTCTAATTTCAATTTGTTTCAGCATTTGGTTTTAAGGGCTAGCATAGCTGAAAAGAATCCAGGCATCCTATAAAAGAATTGCAAGCATCCTGGAACCAATTCCTTGCTTGGCACATTCTGATGGTAATACCTGTGACTTCTGTCACTGAGAACGTCTCAAAGAGGAGAAATAGTTCAGTTAATACAGCATTGTGCAAAGTGAGGACTGCCTGTACTTCAAAAGATAAGGAGATCCAGAGATGCCTACAGCTGGCAACGTTCATTTAGTATATTTAATTTTCAGTTCCATTCATCAGTTTTTCAAAGGTTATTTCTGAAGTATGCTTTAAAAAGTTCTACCTACTCTGATATCAACAGTTGTTGCTATAAAATTGCTACTTCAACACTTTTAACAGTAAAAAGATTACTTTCCAAAATTTTTCAAAGGAAAAAACAAATTTTTATAGATAATATTTTCATCATTTTCAGTACATATATTTTGAAATGGTGGAAACATTTCCAAGCAAACATCATCAAAATAATTTCTACACAGCACAAGATTTTTTTGATGGCATTTCCTCATTTATCATTAAAATCGATTTTGGAAATTGTTTTTTTTTTTTCTAAAAAAGAAAAAAATTTAAAAAGTTTCCTAGTTCATATTCATAACCACTGGAGCCTGCCAAATTTAAGAAATGCTTAATTCACTGTTATGTTCCACAACTCTTTCAAGAACGTTGCCATAATAAAACCAAGGAATTTCTGCATGAAAAGATTTTCATGGTCCTCTTCATCACTTAAAAGTTATAATCCCCAATAGATGTAAACTGTAATATGCTGTAAAATTCTGAAGCTAGAAGTACTGCTTTGTCAATCCTTCACTCCTCAGTATATGTGAATTACCTCATACACTATGTGACTATTTAACATATGGCTGAAATGAGGGTATTCTTATCAATCCAAATACTATATAAATAAAAATTCATTTTTTTTTTAAAGATTAGAAGTATAAACTGAAGTTCCAATTGTTTTTTTCCACACTAGAATGGGTATCCCCAAAGCATCCATTTTGAGAGATCTATGACTTATGGAATAAGGTTCAATTTCCTTTCTGGTCTTCTACAATCTGGTCCCAATCTAACTCTTTAGCATCAAGTTCTTTCTGAAGTTCAGTTAAAGACAAATAGGTTTACTCACTGTCATCTAAAATTGCCTTGTACTGTTCCACTCTTGAATTCTTCTTTACACTATGGCTTCCAACAGAACTTACTCCAACTTTTATTCTAACCTATCTAAGCCCTGTGTATCCCTTTAAAAGTCTATTTAAATCTTATGTCTTTTTTTTTTCACGTCTTCAATAGTTTTTCAAATCACAACGATCCTGCTCACCTCTAAATTCATAATCCAGTCAATAAGAAACATCAATTAATATTGATGGGAGGACCTGCCATATATCACCAGCACTGAGGATATAATAATTAATAAACTCATTGCATTTATTATTTATTTGAAGTGCTGGGAAATGAACCCAGGGCCTTGTGCATGCTAGGCCAGCACTCTACCACTGAACTACATGCCCAGACCTCACTACACATACTTAGGTAAGGTGTTCTCACACATATTAACCAGCTGCATAAGAATTACCAAGGGACTTTAAAAAAGATTCCTTAGTGCTTACCCCAATACCTGAATACTTTACAAAATTTATAAAAAAAAAAAAACTTAAGATAAAAATGGAAAAATAAAGACCACAAATATTTTGTTTTACAGTGCTCCAAAACTAGCTTTCCATTTATTGCTATTTCCATCAGAAAGTATAAATAGGGAGATGGAGGAAAAAATACTTTAATAACAGGATCAGATGACTAAGAACATCTTAACACTGAGATTCTATTACCAGCCAGTCACTTGCCCATTCATTCATTCAGACATTCATAAAGCATCTACTATGTGCCAGGTATTACCTAAACACAGTGAACACTAAAAATGATTTTCCCTCTCTTTCCAAGCACAGTCTGAGGGAAACACTATTTATCCAAGTAATAACCATAAGACATTACAATAAACACTGACAAAAGTATAAAAATATGTTATAGAAGAGGGCTGCTGAAATGGACATGAGCATGTGCAGGGAATAAGTATGGAAGATTATTGTTCAGAGAAATCTTCCTAGACAGAGCAGCTTAAAATTGGGTAAGGGTGTTGTGCCACAGGAAATCTGAAAGAGAATGCCTGAAATGCACTCATGTTGCAAGGGTGAATATAAGCTACTTGTGGGAAAAGTAGTGACAGGTGAAATTGTAGATGAAGTAGATGACTAAAGAAGATGTCAAGTCTGAGGGACAAATTTAATTTGCATTTTAAAAATACTCCTGTCTCATTACTTACTCTGTAAACATACTGGGAGCAGAAACCATACACATATCTTAGCAATGTTCATATATGTTGATAAATCTCTGTTAATCAAAATTGAAATATTGTTCCAGCCTCATTTTCAATCAGTTATCCCTCATTCTAACTCCTTCTTTCTATGCCTTAGAAAGAAGACATTGCCTTAGCCTTTGCAGGTGTTATTCTCCCCACTCAGAATGGTCTATTCACACCAGCTTGGTCTCTTGTCATTTAGGTTTCATAACCAAAATCACAGTTCATACGCGGTCAGCAAGTTAATGAGCGAACAAGTCATTAAGAATAAAATAAAACTTATTATGTTCACTTTACCCTTTCTGCACTTAAACTTTCCACAGGGGTTTATGGTAAGCGAAAACTGATGGCTTTAAAACCTATCTGTTTATTTTCATACGCATAAATAATTTTAAGAGGGAAAGTGACTACAGAAGGTGCAAAGTTTTAAAGAAACCTGTTTAATCCTTAAATCCTTCAAGACTCGATTGTGGCTCATTCAAGTTTCACTTTTCAACAACAGAAACCTGAAGAGAACCAGAGAACAGCAGATGGAAATGGAAGGCGGAGGCGAAGTTCTACCACTAAAAGAAATTCTTAGGAAAAAAAAGACTTTAAAAAACACTACCCGCTACCCAGTTTCGCAACAGCACTATCTGAAAAAAGTTTGCCTCGGCGAAAGAGAACTGGGAAAGATCAGGACTGAAGTGCTGGTCTCCCCGCTCCTTTACTTCATGTACGTGGAGGCCGGAGCCAAGACTAGCAGCAGGCGCCCCTTCCGGCCAACCTCCCTCACCTCTCTGTAAGTCCAACTTGGTTTCGCGTACGTAGTTGTCCGGATTCCGGCTCAGCATCTTCACCTTCATCTTGGCAGCTCTTCCTCCCGGACTCCACCAGCCTCTCAGTCCGGTTAGCACCACCACCGCGTCCTCCCGCACACTCCACTTCCGCGTCTCGCAGACTACTTCCTGTCACGTGACGCCAACTCGTGGCAGCCAGCTAGGCTCAGCTGGATCCCGCGGCGCTCCGTAGTTGCGCCGGCAAAGGTTGACAGGGGGCGGTACTTTAGCTATCGCTATCGTCCACGTCCTTTGGCTCAAGCACGCTGCTTCAGTCGTGGCGGTAGGGCGGGCACCAGGGGGAGGCGTGCACTCCGCCTCCAGCACGTTTTCCACCAGCGTGACGTGCGGCCGTGTCCCCTCACGCCCCTGTGCACCAGGGTCTCGGGGCTGGGTTCCTGCGTCCCGGCGGTCACAGGTTTTTCGCCGGTCCCGGAAGTGGGCTCGCGCCCTGCGGTTCCTACTCCCGGCCAGCGACCGTCGCCACGGTGGCGGCCACTGCATCTCGTCCCACCTCTGCGGCCCTGGGTGCCGTAGTGTCGACGGGCCCCGAGCCTATGACCGGCCAGGGCCAGTCGGCGTCCGGGTCGTCGGAGTGGAGCACAGTGTTCCGCCATGTCCGGTATGAGAACTTGGTAGCTGGTGTGAGCGGCGGGGTCTTATCCAACCTCGCGCTGCACCCGCTCGACCTCGTGAAGATCCGCTTCGCCGGTAAGAGCCTGCCCAGACACCGGCGCTCTTTCCTAGCTGCAAGCACAGGCTGGCTGGTAGAAACTCAAAAAGGGACCGTGCCTCTCCGCTGCTGCTTTTGTACTTTGAGGAGGAGGGCGTTGAAGAAGATGCTGTTCACGATGTCCCCTCTGGAACCGGGTTTGAGAAAACAGGACCTGGCCGCTGTCCTCCCCATTCTCTAAGACTAAGGGTTGAGGATTGTGGACAGTCTGAGGAGAAGAGAGAGAGACGAAAAAAAAAAAAAAGAATGAGTTTGTCACATTTTAGAACTTGGCTGTCACATGTGCGAATCATTAACTCTCTGGAGGTACATTGAAATCGTAGGGCAGCCACGTGTTCGGAAGCATAACTGAAAGTGCCGAGTGCAGGGGGTGGAGTGCTGTCCTGTGGATAGTTAGAAGTAGGGTTGGGATAGAATTCTCTTCAGTTTCTTTGGTTTTTGGTGTTTACAGTATGGTACAGTATCCTTTGAACGAATAAGTAGCCAGAATCTAGATACTCTTTTAAGTGAATTAAGTATATCGAATGAGCACTTTAGAAGTTAAACTCAACACTAAATTCTGGAAAAGATAGTTTCAAAGATAAACTTTGGTAACTTAATTTGAAAACTTTTCTGGTTATTAATGCAAGTTATTAATACAAGTTAAGTTCTGCCCTGAGAATTCAACTTACAGTTTTTGTTTATCTTTGGTATTTTATTCCCTTCACTTCTTATATGTATCTGGTGGGTTTTTTTTTTTTTTTTTTTTGGTATGGGGGATTGAATTATATATCTCAATATTCGTAGACTTATTGCTGTCTGGGTTACAGAAATTCTTGACCTCAGGGAACTTACTATCTAAGATTTGAGACAACATAAAATCAAGGGCAAAGTAGAATAAATCCAAATACAAAATAGGAATACATGTAGGCTATCAAGAAAATCATAAATTGCTGTTGGCCATATGCATCTGTGAAGGTTCTTTGCAAGATTGGATCTTGAGGTTTCCCATAGGAGAATTAACACTTTGACAGAAAGAAAGCAAAAAACGGTTCAATGAAGGAAAATCAATGAAAGTTATGGAGTGTTCCCTTAAGAAAAGATACTACAAACACATAATTTCATGGAGTTTATGATGCATGTATAAATAATTGTGATTATTATTGACAAGTAATCTTTGAACATTTTCTAGGAGCATTTAGTAGAAGAAAGGCAATGAAGGAAGAGCTTTAGATAGCGTTTTTTGTTTTGTTTGATTTGGTGCCAGGGATTGAACTCTGAAGCACTCAACCACTGAGCCACATCCCCAGTCCTATTTTGTTTTATTTAGAGACAGGGTCTCACTGAGTTGCTTAGCGCCTCCTGTGTCAGCCTTCTGAGTGGAGTTGATGTATTTCATTTTATCAAGGAGAAAATGAGAGTTCAGTAGGTACTAAAGATAGAATTTGTAACCAAATCTGCCCAATAGAATTTGTACCCAAATCTGCTCAACATCAACTCTGTTCTTAACTGCAAAAGCAGTTGGATTGCTTTCTCATAATATTTGTATCAGTTTACCTTGACCTCATCCTTCGAAACTTTCTCAGAACTCAGAGGTAATTAAAAGCTGAATCTCACAAAAAAGACCTCCATGGTAAAATCAATTCCAGAAACACCAAGTTGTGTTTTGTTTTTGCACCTGTACTGGGGATTGTATTTAGGGCCTGAGCCACATCCCCCGCCCTATTTTGTGTTTTATTTAGAGCCAGGGTCTCATTGAGTTGCTTAGGGCCTCGCCATTGCTGAGGCTGGCTTTGAACTCAAGATCCTCCTGCCTCAGCCTCCCAAACTGCCGGGATGCATGCAGCACTGTTCCTGGCTGAGCGTTAGATACATTCTTGTTCACTAGCCTATGAGTTTGTTATCTTCCTTATACAGGTGACAATAACTAGAATGACTTAACTTGCCCAAGTTATAGAATGTAAAAGTAGATCTGGAATTTGAATCCATGCAGTCTAACTCTGGATTTCCTCTGGCACTTAACTACTTACCATCCTGCCTCTATGAATCCCTGTTATACAATGGCTTGAACATGAATAAAAGAATTTGGGCTTGGCTGCAAGTGTGGGCCTGTGTAACTTGGTGTCCTTTGTCAGCAACTTTGTTTAGGAGCAGAAAGGTGGCAGTTGAGATGATCATTGAGAAATAGTGCAGTTGGTTGATGAGTTTAAGACAGTGCTTTGAAGCAGATTATACCCAAGGGAAGAAAGTTCTTGGTATCTTAAGGAGATGGTAATCTTGATGAAGTGGGAGAGTAGTGGGAAACTAGTAGGGTTTAGGTTACAGATAGAGGATTGAGAGTAGTAATAAAGTTTTGATATGATAATAGAAAAGAGGAAAATTTGGATGAATAATGGGGATAAAGCATCTGGTCATCAGCATCAGTGCTGTAACTTGTGGTTTTTACGTTTTCATATAATTAAAACCATTTAATAAAATTAGTATCTGGTGATGGGGGTTTAGTCCTGAATGTATGTGCTACTAAACCAAACCTAGAATTTTCCAGTAAGTTCTACATGTGAACTGAAATTTCAAGGTATCCAAAGTCAGAAAGATTGGAAATCATTTCATGTGAGAAAATTGAAGGAACTAGTTTAGCTTGGAGGGGATGGAAATCCTTAAGATATTTAGAGAACTTCCATGGGGGAAAGAGAACTGCTTCATTGTGGGTTGATCCTAAGGTCATACATAGTTGAGTTGAAATTATAGGGAAGCAGATTTTGGCCTGATGACATTGTGGTGCTATGAAATGAAAGTGATGATGCCTAAAAGTGGTTCAGACAGAGGTTAGAAGATATTCTTGTGTTGGGTGGAAGGCTTGGTTAGGTAATCATTGAGGTCTTTTTTGACTTTATGATATAATTTTAGATCTTCAAAAATGATAGGAACCCCAGCAAATAAGAATGTGTAAAAATAGGAATTTCCTAAAATAACTCCATCTGTAAAGATTTGTGAGGAAAGTAGAAAGGAGAATATGATTCAATCTATAATATGACTAAATCTGTAACCCCCATCACCAGACACTAATTTTATTAAATGGTTTTAATTATATGAAAATGTAAATGCATCAACCAACTACACTATTTCTCAATCAAGGAACCATAGCATACAGTAAAAAGACTAGCACATGGTAAAGTTATATTTTTGTGGTATTGCAAGACCCAGTGGCATAAATAAACTAATATTTTTAGTGCTTGCAGTTTTCTAGACATGTTTCCAGGTGTTTTAAGTGTTTGTCTATCCTGTAATCCCAGTGGCTCGGGAGGCTGAGGCAGGAGGATCTTGAGTTCACAGCCAGCCTCAGCAATTTAGCAAGCCCCAAGCAACTCAGTGAGACCTTGTGTCTAAATAAAATACAAAAAAGGGCTGGGGATGTGGCTCAGTGGTTAAGCGCCACTGGGTTTAATCCCCAATACAAAAAAGAAAAGTTTGGGGGTTTTTATGCAGTGCTGGGGCTTGAACTCAGAGCCTTGCACATACTAGGCAAGCACTGAAAACTGAGCTACATCCCTCGCTCCACTGTATATATATCAACTCATTTAATATTGACTCATTTAATTGATGTTAACATATTTAGAGTTCATTTTGGGGTTTTTTCCCCTCCATATGTGAATGAGAAAACTCAGGTACAAGAGTAATCACATGACTTACTGAGGGTCACACAATAATTGTTAATAATTGGGATTTAATCCCAGGAAATCTGATTCAGTAACATGCTGTTAGTCGGAAGCCATGAGTAGGTAGTTTAGTGTAGTGGAAGGGAAAGTTTAAATGCTGGAAATGAAAGTAAAAAAATAATTCCAGAAAGTTAAGCTGACAGATAGACATGTCTTTTATGCCATGTAGAAAATTATCTCCAAGACTGACTGTTAGGAAAGAGATCAAGACTGGAGATCAACGAACTGGAGCACTGGGATGGCTGCTTATAGTTGAAAGTGGAAAGAGTGCCTAAAAAAATTCACATTTAAGGATGGGCAGAGGAAAGGGAGGCCAGGGAAATTTAGTGGCAAAGAAGAGGAACATCAGAAGGATGTGGGATGAGGCAAGTCAAAAGGAAGTGTTTGGGGAGGTAAACAATGTCAGCTGCCACTAAGGGTGTAACTAGAAGCTCTTTGACCCCAATGCCAATTCTATAATAAAGGTTTTGAGAAAAATGAAAAAGTTTTGTTGCTTTGCTAGCAAAGGAGAAGCATGGGGGACTTCTGTCCCAGAGACTGTGATTCTGCCCATCAGGAGGGACAAGGGGATTTTCCAGGAGCTCTTCAAAGGTTCATTCCTGGTGTGCCCTGACAGGAGGTCCCAGGGTGCCCTGATGGTGTATTAACATTCACTTGTTAATTTGGGAGATACTCACTTCCTAGATCCTCTGGCAGACAACTCACTGTAATCTTGTTCTACGCCCCCAATTTAGGGATGGGGAAAGGGAGAAAGGAAAAGGAAAACATGTCCCTTTTAAAAATAAGCCTCAGAGCTATATTCAAAAGGTGAAGTGAGCCACTGTTACAAGGGGTTCTTAAGGAAGAGAGGACTCCCAAAGTGCACTTGGAGGTCCTTAACTAGAGCACTTGAAGTAATAGGTGAAACTCAGACCAGATTGCAATGGAGGTGAGAAAGCCGAATTGTTGTTTTCTCATTTGCAGAAGCTTAACTGATAGGGAAGCAATGGGATCAAAGAGGAGGTAACTCAAGAGAGACTTAAGCCTGTTTAAATTCTGATGTTTAAGACTGAAAGGAAGAGAGAGATTGAAGTTAGAGACAGGGAGATAATGAGTGAGGTTTCTTTTAATCATTTTTTAGTGGTGGAATTAGTTGTTACTTATACATGCACAATTTAACAGCATAATTTGGTTAGTTTTGTTCCCCAGTGGGGTCCAAGGGAACGTGATCTAGAGCAACTTCTCAAATTTTTTTCCCATTTCAGACCTGGGGCCTTGTGGCTGCTAGGCAAGCTGTTTCCTGAGCTCCATCTCCAGCCAACATCTTGCACTTTTTGACCATAACATTTAGTAGTAAATTTTAACTTTGTTATCCATTGTATAAACACTGAAACACAAGTCAGTGATTCTTTGCCATGCTTGTTATACACAGTAAAGTAGAGGCAAGGGTACATTGAACTGGGCATGCTTATTTGTGGCTAGTGGACTGTAAACTCTCTCTGGAGGGCAATTTCAATATGTATTTATAACTTAAATTTGTACACTTTGATCCATATCATTTCTTTCTCCCCTTTTTTTGTGTATTGAGTTGAACCCAGGGGTGCTCTACCACTGAGTTACAACCTTAGCCCTTTCTATTTTTTATTTTGAGACAGGGTCTTAGTACCTTGCTTAGGCAGGCCTTGCACTTGGAATCCTCCTGACTCAGCTGGGATTACAGGCACCCTGGGATTACACCCGTTCCTGGCCATATCAATTCCCCTTCTAATAGTTAATTTTAAGAAAATAAGAATCCATGCAAACTGTTATACAAAATATTCTTTAGAGAACTTTTTGGAGTAGAAAAAGAGAACATGTCAAATTGGGGAATGATAGTATAAATGATAGAATGATGGAAAACTATCACTTTCTTTAGTCTTATTTTTGGAATCTACTTAATAGCAAGGGGGAATGTTTCTATATTCTCTTGAGTGGGGGGAAAAGCAGTATAAAAAAATTAACTCTGTGTACTGACACATGCCTGTAATCCCAGTGACTCAAGAGGATGAGAAAGGATGATAACAGGTTTTGAAACCTATTTACCTAAGAGATTTTGGATAATTTAATAGCTAATCTGATACTTCCTAAAGTATTACTTGGGTGCTTAATATGTGCTCAATAAATGCTTGGATAAATTTATTAACATTAATTTTAAAGTATAGAACAATCCTCGGTAATATTTTCTGCCTAATAAAGGTTTTCTTCTGAATTTTTTTTCTTTGTATATCTAATTTATGAATCTGTTTCATGCGATTCTGAACTAGAATTTTTTTTCTCATTTTATGTATTCTTTAATGCAGTGAGTGATGGATTGGAACTGAGACCAAAATATAAAGGAATTTTACATTGCTTGACTACCATTTGGAAACTTGATGGACTGCGGGGACTTTATCAAGGAGTAACCCCAAATGTTTGGGGTGCAGGTTTATCTTGGGGGCTCTACTTTTTCTTGTGAGTAGATCTGGAAGATTTCACAGTATTAAATAAAAAGGAATTTTTGTTTTGGTGGTTTTTACATATCAGTTGATGAAGAAAGATGAATCATTGAATCAGTTCTCTTAATTGGAAGGATTAGAGAACAAATGGCTTATTAGTTTCCTTTGCTTTCAGTTTTTATCATCAGAAGCATTTGGTCTAGAAGAAAATTTGTAAAGGAAAGGATGAAAAAATGAGATGGAGAACCCTATAGAAGCCATTTTTATGAATTCAGGAAGGCAAGGTGTTTAACTGTTTTCTTTTATAAGCAGAATACTCACAGATTAGAAGAGAACTTTTTATCTGAGTTAAAGCCATTTGAAAAACAGCAAATTTGGACAATTCAAAATGAAGTTTTAGGACATCCTTAGGATTTCTGAGGTGTTTGGTCCATATCAGGACTCTTGAGCATTTCTGCCAGCCAAAATAGACTAGAAAAAGTTGAATAAACCAATTTGTTATTTATTAGTAGTTTTGTAAAGTATTGCAGAGATTAGAGGAACCTGGAACTCTTGTCTAAAATGAATCATGAATTTCAATTCTCTTTGGTATCTATTTTTTTTATAAAGGAAGATAGCTTATTATTTTCTCCACTAATAAGAGATTAATTACAAAGTGCCCCCAAAATAGAAAATTATATAAGTACTAAAGTCTCCTGAGGTCGTTGCTTATTTATGCTCAGACAGATTCTTGAAATATTTGAGATGGCTTACAGAGATGTATTTGATTTGCTGGGTGTGGTGGCTCATCCCTGTAATCCCAGTAACTCAGGAGGCTGAAGCAAGAGGATGGCAAGCTTGAGGCCAGTCTCGGCAATTTAGCAAGATCCTGTCTCAGAATAAAAAAGACTGTGGTAAAGTACCCCTGGGTTTATTCTCAGTACCAAAATAAAAAAAGAAACCCAGAAATGCATTTGATTCATAATGAACTTGGAAAGGAAAGACAAGACAGATTTAGAGTCCTTATAAAAACATGAATCTTAGGAGAGCCTGATTGAGGAAAGAAAGCAAAAGCTGAAAGGTTTTGAAGCATATCGCTTCATACCTCTTATTTAACCTACTCCATCTCCCCAGCTTGTTCATTTTTATTCTCTTACTCCTTCACCAGTCAGATAGCATCACTATTAGAAATAACTTCTATTGCGTGCCTTCTCATGAAGCCACAGAAAGAGCCTATGGCAGGCACTCTCAGCTTGTTGAGTATATAACAGAGCAACTTGGCACTGCTGTGGAGAAGCGCATGCTGCTGTGAGCTTGCCTCTGTTATTTGAGACTGAATCCACGAACAGGAAAGCTTTTCTTTCTTTTACCAGAGAACATTTTTAGGAAAACATCAATACCTGATGCCTTTGCCTTTTTCTCCTTTGTGTTATATATTTTACTTGTGTTATATATTTTACATAATTTAAAGGAAGTATCCAAACCAATCTTAAGATACATTTTTAAAGTGAAAACAAACTAAAATTCAGCCTTCATTTTGTTGAAATGTTTTTCTTAATTTCACTCCTAAGAAATACTTAGGTAAACCGTATGGATATATTCACACACATATATGTTTGGACTTGTTTTTGTTTTATTGGACTGGGGTTTGAGCCAGGGGTACTCTACCACTGAGCTATATTCCTAGCCATTTTTAGTTTTTATTTTGAGACAGAATCTCTCTAAGTTGCCCAGGCTGGCTCTGAACTTGTGACCTCTTCTCTGAGCCTCCCAGGTATCTGGGATTATAGGTGTGCCACCTTGCCCAACAAAAATACTTTATGAATTTGATTCGTGTACATTGCCCAAGAGAGTCTCTAAGAACAAGCCACATGAATGATGTTTATGTGATGAGAATTGCTTATAAGAAAAGTTTGTTTCATGTTAGAATTGTTACTGGGAAAGTTTGAAAATATTGATTCAACTGAAGTCTTCTAAGAGGAAAGTAAAATTTGTGTTTAGAGAAAATAGGCCTGATTTGACTCCCCTGCAGTGAAATGTTTAGTGACTATTTTCTGCCAGATAAAACCTAAATCTGTTACTTGATTGTGGTTCAGTTTTCCCTATCTTACCATCCACCATTATCACTATCACTTTCCCCATGCTCATCTCTTTCCTTATTAGAACTGTGCCCATTTTTGCACAGCTCAGTGTCCCCTCCAACATGAAGGCTTTCTGGATGTCTCATGATACTGTCTGTGTCTTTTCTTATGATTATCATTTTATTATGTCTTTTACTATGTTTATTTGTATGCCACTTATAATCCTTGTTAATCTGTTAAGAAAGATCTGTATTTGATGTTTCTCTGTCAGAAATCCAAGGGATAGTTCTTGAGCATAAGTGCTCAGCCCACATATTTGTTAAGCATCTCTTTGGTGTCTCCTTTGTCTTTTCTTCCCAATCTCTGCATCACAGCTATATCTTCCCATTCTCCCAGTTTTCCTGTCTTTTTTAATTAGCTGCTGAATGTGTGATTAAAATATTTTACGTATGTATTGCCAGCCATACATATTTGTTGGGGAGAGGTGGCGTAATCCTATAGTAAACCATTTCTGTCATGTCCAGTCTTTAAAATAAGGTCTCATTTTGTTTTTCATTGATTTTTATTTTGGGATAGTACTATTATGTTACATATTCTTTAAAACAAACTTTACTGTTTTAGGACATCTATTTTAATTCAACTACTCATGTTCAATTCTTTTAGTTACAATGCCATCAAATCATATAAAACAGAAGGAAGAGCTGAAAGGTTAGAGGCAACAGAATACCTCATCTCAGCTGCTGAAGCTGGTAAGGCAATGTGTGAAATTTAAAACATCACCTTCCAAACTTGTGTTTCATTTTTATTTTTTGTCTCTTTTCCTTTGAATACCAGAATTTAAGTAAATTTATCTAAGTATATTAATTAGTTATCACATAAAATTTGTTAGCAATTGTCCTTATTGTTTACTCTGGTTGGATTTCAAAAATTGTACTTATCACAAAGGGTAGAAAATTTAGAAAAGTTATGAATTCCTAATAGATTAAGATGATTTGGTAGATGTTTCTTTAAAGCATAATTTCAGTTTTCAAATTATTCAATTTAGTAGCCTTATTTCATTGCCTTATGTTTGTATGCTATCTGGAAAAAAAAAAAAAAGTGAGACCCATAAATCTTTATAAATCCTACTTTGATACCTTGCTACCTTGGTTTCTCAATGTTTACTGATTGTTTTTTAAAGCAAGAACTATGTCATTCTGTTTTGTTTTGTTTTGTTTTGTTTTGTTTTGTTTTGTTTTGGTACTGGGGATTAAACCCAGGGGCGTTCCACCACTGAGCCTCATTCCCAGCCCCATTTTGTATTTTATTTAGAGACAAGGTCTCACTAAGTTGCTTAGGGCCTCACTAAGTTGCTGAGGCTGGCTTTGAACTTGTGATCCTCCTGCCTCAGCCTCCCAAGTGCTGGGATTACAGGTGTGTGCCCCCGCGCCCAGTTATTTCATTCATTTTTGAATCCCTAGCTGCTAGCAGAGTCATAACAAGACTCAACAAATATTTGTTGAATAAAGGACACCTTAGGAAATTTAGCAAATGAAAAACTTGACCAGTTAGTTTTTTTTTTTTTTTTTTTTTTCATTTACAAAGTTGTCACTTTCTGTAAAGAATGTAAAATGTGACATTGCATTACATAATTAATTTTTGAGGGGAAGTAGCTACTTTGGATTTGGGACAGATTGTGATAAAGGGGGTGGACATGTGTGTGTATGTGCACAGAATATTGAGATGCTGGGTTTCTGGTTCTCTTCGTACCATCAGCCCCTCTGGCTTATACTGTCTTCTGCTCCTCAGACCTGTATCTCCTTTCCATCTATTTTCTATACCAGGCCACATTGGTTAGGAGTCAGGACACCTTTACTATCCCCAGACCTCAAAGGGAAGTGTTTTACATCTCTGTTTCCCTTGAACTTACCTCTCACCACCACATTCTTTTATAAACCTCAAAAATTATGACTATGCTTTGACCCTGAAAAGACCACATCTCATTGTTCCTGATACAGCCTCTGGGTAACCTCCTCCTTTATATAATGGACTGTTCTTAGTTTGGATTAAGTGGAAAAGCACCTGTATGCTGAGTAATCTTCTTTAAATCTGATTTTAGGAGCCATGACCCTCTGCATTACAAACCCATTATGGGTAACAAAAACTCGCCTTATGTTACAGTATGAAGGTGTTGTTAACTCCTCACAGAGACAATACAAAGGAATGGTTGATGCACTTGTGAAAATATATAAGTATGAAGGTGTGCGTGGATTATATAAGGTAATGAGTCATCCATATATTTTCAGTAATTGAAAATTGCAGTTTCTTTTGTCTTTGTTGTTTCTCTTCTGAATGACCTGGATTCAATTCTAAAATATTAACAGAATGTGTGACAGATATCATTGCCCTGTGTACATGTATGAATGCACAGATGGTGTGATTCTACTTTGTGTACAACCAGAGAAACAATAGCTGTACCCCATTTGTGCTCAATGAATCAATAAGCAAATAAAAAAAAAAAAAAGCCACCCTAGGCAAGATACAGTTGAATGAAAGCTGAAATCTAGTTTATAGTATTAAAATTGTACTTTAAGCTGCTTATTCTTGTATCATCATGACACTGGTGGGTGTGAGAACTGTCTGAAACTCTTGTCAGGTGTCCTTTTCGTAAGTCAAACAACCAAGTTGGGATAACATAGTCTGGAGAAGAGATAAGTGAGCCTGATTGCCTCTAATTTTATTGGAAATTTTTACAAACCTTTTTTTTTTTTTTTTTTGAAAATTTCTGAAAAAAATTTTGAAAATTTTTACAAATTTTCAGACCTTACATGAATTTTTAAAATAACAAAAACCCTACTCCGTTGCCTATTGTGATATTTTTGAAATATCTTATTTGTGGCATTAACATCTGTTTTTTTATTTTATATTTCCTTTTTCCCCCATTTTCTGCTTTTCTGCCATCCACTGCCACCTGTCTTATTCCCACAATGTTTCCCCCACACTATTGGGGATTGAATCCAGGGCTTCACACATGCTATGCAGGTGCTCTACTACTAAACTGCATACCTCTGTGTACCCAGCCCTTTTTAAAAAAATGTATTTTAGACAGGGTCTCACTATGTACCAGGCTACCCTTTAAGTTGTGGTCTTCCTGCCTCAAACTCTTCAGTAGCTCAGGTTACAGGCATGTGCCATCACACCTAGTCCTGCATTTTTTTTAAGGCCATCCATAGTTTAAAATCAAAATTAGATACATTCAATTTTTAGTTTTTTTTTTTTTAAGAATTGAGTAATAGTTTTTAAAATCAATAACATGAGGTTGTTGTTATAAATTACTTACCTATGAGCAAAAGTTTTGGAAATAAATCATTCAATTCTGTGTTTACTCCATCACTTTTTGCCTTATTCTTTTAGAATACCTATGCTTACTCCATTGAATTATCATTACCTCTCCTTTTTTACTTTTCCAGAATCTAATCTCCTGCTTATACCCTGGAAAATATTTGACTTAAGTATTCCTTTCTTTGAAAGTTGTTTAGTTTTTGCTCTTTTTTTAATTGTCCCCTTTTAGGGATTTATTCCTGGGCTGTTTGGAACATCACATGGTGCCCTTCAGTTTATGGCATATGAATTGCTAAAGTTGAAATACAACCAGCATATCAATAGATTACCAGAAGCCCAATTGGTAAGATGATTCTTGTAAAAATCATATTTACCTGTAGAAGCATTTAAGAGATGGAAATTTTATCATGCGTACTTTAGTAGTATTGCTGTGCTAATGAATACTGACTCTACTAATTTAATTTATATTAAATATTTGATAAGCTAATGATACACAAATGTTTAAAGTAAAACCACATAATTACACAGAGCTTGCAGTGAAGAGAGCAAACAGTGTTTTTCGTGTAAAGGTTCATTTAAATTTTTTTGTTCTTTATAGTTTTTACTTCTATATTTTTAAAGAACTCCTGTCTATAAATGTCTCATATTGTCATTTTAGAGCACAGTAGAATATATATCTGTGGCTGCACTATCCAAAATATTTGCTGTAGCAGCAACATACCCATATCAAGTTGTGAGAGCCCGTCTTCAGGATCAGCACATGTGTTACAATGGTGTAACAGATGTAATTGCAAAGACATGGAGGTGAGAGTATGCTGAATATCAGAATTGCCGTGATGAAGTGCCTTACTTATTTTATCCTGTACATGTTGTATAACAAAGGCCAATATGCTGTGGTAAAAACATGGCTTGTCATCCCTGTTTTCCCATTTACTACTACTGCTGTGTGGGCATGAACTTAAATCTCTCTGAGACTTGATTTCTTCATTTGTAAAATTAGACTAAATAGATTGACAAGGTTGATGGAAAAATAAAATGAGATCTGGGGGTGGTGGCACAGCTACTTGGGAGGCTGAGACAGGAGGATTGTGAGTTAAGAGGCTGCCTGGGCAATATAGCAAGACCCCCATCTCAAGAAAAAAAAAAATGAGATACATGAAAAAAATAATAAAATTGAGGTGTTGTAAATATTTGGCATTGAAAGTAGGAAGTAGTAAACCTAGTTTAGTACATTTTAGAAGGCCCCACACCTGGACTGGCCCTATAACTTTTTCAGTATGTGTCTCCCAGTATGGAAGAGATGCTTGCTTCTCACTATGAGAATAAATGATTATCTGCCTTTAATTCTAAAAGGCCAGCGCAGATATAGAATGTTTAAATTTAGTTAAATTCAAGAAATACTAAATGAGAACCTAAGTGTCAAGTTCCTAGTCCTCATTCTATATTGGAGGCATCAAGGAAATAAAAGTCTATTTTTACATGTGCTATATTTAGTGTTGTGGGCATTTATATAAGCCATAGGATTTTTAATTCGTACATTAGATTAGTTAAACTGCTTCACGTGTACACAGTTGAAAGCATTTCAAAGATGGTTAATTTAAAGTTACTTTCCAGTTCGGTTTTAAGGTGTACCCACCCCCTCCCTTAGTTTATGAAAAGAATATAGGCCCCTACAAATGGCTTTAAACTATATTATTTCAGGACATTCTAAACATGGACTTAAATCAGAGTGAGATTTGACTATTTGCTCCATACCCTATCTCAATTAAAATTTGTGTTTTCTGGCTTGCTATTTAGGAAATTAAGCATGTGTCTGTTTTTCCCTCTACAGGAAAGAAGGCATCGGTGGATTTTACAAAGGAATTGCCCCCAATTTGATTAGAGTGACTCCGGCCTGCTGTATTACTTTTGTGGTATATGAAAATGTCTCACATTTTTTACTTGGTCTTAGAGACAAGAAAGTAAGCTAAAAAAAAAAAAAGTAATTCCTGTATGTTTGGCCAAGACAGCAACAATCTCCTTTGTGTTTGAAACATAAAACTCAGAAGAATGCTACACAGCAAAATGGCTCATAAACATAATTTGTCTTTAATCTTTAGAAGTCAAAAAGCTGCTAAGTCTTCACAATGTTTTCTGCTTCTTGCCTTCTCCGTATACATGGGACTTGGCTACCTCTGCCTGTCATGGCTGCCATCGACATGTTAAAACTGACACCAAGTGTAGAGTTTCAGACATTTATCCATTTCATTGTTTAAGTAGAAACTTAATTTGCAACATTTGCTAAATGGATTAGAAGAATGTGCTGCTTTTTCTGAACTTGTTTGCCTGGATTGACTTTAAAATTGACCTTGTGCAATAGCAAGAAGACAGCTTCTTAAAAGAATGTTTTTTGTTTCAAGGGTAATTAAACTTTAAGAATTTACTGAATAATGTGTTAAGAATTTACTGAATAAGGTTTTAGCCAAATCCAGATCATTTTGAATGGGGATATTTTAATACGAAAAGTCCACTGTAAATGTGCTTTAGTTTTAATTCATTTGGAACACACTAACTGTAGAAGTTTGAAGAATTATGTAATTCTCTGAGAAATATCTCACATTTTTTGTCATTCCATTGCTCATTTTTTCCCCCAGAGGCTCTTCCATTATTTAAAACATAATCCTGGACTGAGTGCTTGGTTTGGGGCATAAACACCTAGTATAGTTTAAAGTTGTAAAAACTCAACTTCTAGGATCTGGCTGTGACAACCATTATTTAGCATGTATGAATCACTTATGAGAAATGCTCAGTAGATTGCCTCTTACAGATGCTGGAGTGTTTGGGATGTATTTGTTAACAAACTAAAAAAAGAGAGAGAAATTTTAACCTTTAATTTCCAGATGTATGGGTCCAGTTCCCAAATAAATGATTAACCTACATTGGTCGCTCAAATTCACATTGAAGTACAAATTACATTAATGGCTATTATTGATTTTACTTGTTAACGTCATTATAACTATCTGTAAATATAAGATCCTTATATCTTTTGTCTACCTTTGTCTACCACAAAAGGATGCCAGAATAATACTGATATTTTATTTATCATAAACATCAATGCGTGCTATTGCATTACCATCTACTTGTTGTAAATAAAACATTATGGTTTTCAAAGCCATATTTCTTTAAAAATAGGTCTATTTTTTATATTTTGAAAATGGCATTGTTTTTAAAATAAAGATGAAATGATAAGTATCTAATTGTATTTAATACATATTGTAACATGCATAGGAATGCTTTATAAATTAAGTATGGTATTTTTTCATACTTCTGGATTATACTGAATTCATATGAAATCCTGATATTAATACCTATATGGAAAGATAAGCTATAGTTGATATTTGGAGTTTTAGAGGTAGCATCATCATTTGAATCTTGCTGTATACCCCCAAATTAATAAAGCATAATTCTTGTCCTCCAAGAGCATAAAAAAAGCTAACATAATAAAATTTGCATTAAGAACATTCAAGGAAATTTCTACAAAGAGTTTCTAAAAGAGTTCTGAGAAAGGAGAGCTTAACTTCACTCATTCAACAGCAAAGTTACCAAGTACCAGTTGCTGGGAGCATTACCAGGCTTCAGAGATATAGCAGTAAGTCAGCTGGACAACATTCTTGCCCTCAGGGGATTTTCATTTTAGTATGAGTGTTAGAAAACAAATCTATGTATATTTTCAGGTGTTGAAAGCAAATAAAATGAAAGCAGAATTGAGGATAGTGTTGGCTTCCTAGTATGGTCAGTGTCTGGCAGGGTCTTTTTGATGAAGTAATATTTGAGACCTTTTAAAAGAAGTGGGGAAGCTAACTATAAGAAAATAGAGAAAACACATTCTAGGCAGGGAGAATGGGAATTACAAAGGCCCTGAGGCAGGACTTGACTAGAGGATGAGTAAAGAAAGGGGAAGTTGAAGAACCAACCACTACAGCCATTGCAGGAAAGAGTGCAGGCTGGTAAATCAGATAGCTTCAAGTTTCAACCTCCTAATTTTCTGTTTGACTAAAGCAAATCATTTCACCTACCTCTTGGTTCCTCATCTGTGAAATGATGTCTTAGATCAGTTCCTCTAGTAATGCCTGAGATGGGGATTCTTGGGCACATGACTGAGGGAGTACTCTTAGGAAGAATCTGTAACAGAATAAAGAAAACAGAATAAGGCAGGGAAAGAAGAATAAGGCAGTCCTCTAAAACAAGGGTGGAGGGCTGTTGGCAGCTGACACCTGTGGCAGCTGGAATACGAGTGCACCAGTCCTGTAAAAGGGATCTAGATGTGTCACCAGCAGCATCAGACACATAGCCACAGGATTATCAACAGGATTAGTTGAATTTATCCAAATAATTTAACACAGTTCTTGGACCAATAAACCTTAACAGAAGCCAGATCTTGTAGGCCATGGTAAGAAGTTATGATTGTATGAGAAATCATTTTGGTGACTGTGGAGAAACAATTAGGAGACAGGCAAGAAGCAAGAATACTGGTTAAGAAGCTTACAGGTGTCCAGTCAAGAGTTGGTGGTAGCTTGGACATGGTTGATGGAGTCAGAGGTGGTGATTTACAGCTTGAGGGGAACTAGAACAGGGTTCATGAAGGAGAAAATATTTAAGAAGGGCCTTGAAGGAAGATTATAAAGGGAACCTCGAGGAAACTCTAGCAAGCTGTGAGTGGAGGTGGCCTGTCTTGAGCAGTGATCTGTCCATATAATAAATGAAAGAGCGAACTGCAAGACTGGCCAGTGCATAACTCTGAGCCTTACTAAACCTTTTGGGGTTTTATTAGGTGAAAGAGAAGTGAGAGTAATTAGTACAGAGACATGGCTAGGGGTCACAGGAAGACCTATCAGATAGGAGAAGCAAACTTAAAAAGTATGTTATCAACCATGTAAATATTTCGGTAGTTTGAACATTGATGCCATTGGTAACTTTATGCAGATTCTGTTTATAGAAATTGAGGACAGGTTGCAAGCAGCTGAGGAAGGGAGCAAACTGTGAGGATGTAGTTTACCATGGGATCTTCTTTCTTGGATTTCAGCAGATGAAGGAAAAGTAAAGAATTTATCATGAAAAAGTACTATAAGTCAGGAAGGGCTGGAAGTGGGAGAGGTTGGCAAGGGGAAGACCAGAACATGAACTGTAGAGAACTCTAAAAGAGAAACCAAAAAATAAACAACTTGGAGCTATGCACCAGAGACCATGATGAAAGACGCAAAGCAATGGGTATCATGCTTTATAAAGAAGTTCCTTTGATTTCAATACATGTTTTTGTGGTCTGACAGTAATTACAGTATCTTGTTTTTTAAACAGCACACTATAATAGGGATATCAACTAAAAAGTATGTTTGATTTCAGAAGTCATCAGTTAGGTTTTCTTTTTTTTTTTTTTGGGGGGGGGGGAGTTGTAGGTGGACAGAATGCCTTTATTTTATTTGATTATTTTTATGTGGTGCTAAGGATCAAACCCAGTGCCTCACACATGGTAGGCAAAGCACTCTGCCACTAAGCTGCAACCCCAGCCCTGATAAAAGCCCTCCAGATAAAATATGTATTACTACCACTTTTGTAGCAAATTCTCTGTAGTGAATATTAAAATAAATATAATACTGTGAAATGATTTTTCTTAACCATATGTGTTAGATAACATACTGAAAATATGTGGTTTGGGGTTAAAGTTTTGAATTTCTTTCTACAAGAGTAAATAGGAAATAGACTCTGAAATACCTGTAATGAATTCCTGCTGTTGACTGCCCTGTGTCCATTTCTCTTTCTTCTTGGAGAAATAGCCTGAATTTCTCTCAGAATTTACCTCTTCCCTCCATTCTCAGCTTTATGATTTAGAAGGAGTCAACCTCACCTTTCCAAATGAGCCCCAGTTGACAGAGCCAATCTAAATGTACCATATCTGCTGATGATAATGACCAGTTTGGAAATGGCAGTTTTAAACTGATTCAATCAGAGCTAACTCTTTAAGACCTTTTTCTTGAGTATATTGACAGATTTTTGTCTTTGCTGTTTCTTGAATGAGGATGCATAACTCTCAGACCTCCTGGAAACCAATTTAGGATCATGAATTGGGTGAAGTTTGTCCAAAACAGAGTCAAGATCAATGAAGCAACTATAAGAGACTGAAAGAAAGAAACCATGTTCTAAGTCACATATATGGAATTCTGAATCAACTTGCCATGTACCAATCAACATGTATCATTGAAGCTTTCAGGGTGAACAATAAATTTCCTTTATTTAAAAACTGGTCTCAGTTGGATTTTTCTACTACTGGCTTGCAGCTGAATGCTTCCTAGGTGACACACCTGATTTAGTTCCTCAAGTTTTACTCTCCAGTCAGCTGTCATGTCATGGACTCTTTTTTTCTATAGAAATTGATGACACTTTATGAATAGTTAATCACTTGGTATTGTTATATGATTACATAGTATTTCTAAAACCACTGAAGTGGCTGGGAAAAATCTTGAGACACCCAGTGTGTTATTTTGGCCCTCATTTTTAAGAGCATGCTTTGCATTGGATGTACTTTGGTAGTCATTGACAAAGGACGCAGATACCCTCAGAGAGGTCCATCCACTACTTCTTTTCAGAAATTTCCTGTTACCATCTTTAATTTCTCTTCTAGTTCCCTGAGCATCCAGCTAAGGCAAAGTAGTTGTCCTTGACTTAGTATAGGTCTATACTTCAATCATTTTTCACTCTAGCGCCTGAAGCACCCAGTGAATTTTCCTTCGCTCTCCTACAGGGTTACCCATTAGTGGGATTATAGTGCCACAGCTTTGGACTTAACATCAGCGTATCTGCTTTGGGCTTGTATCATAGTCACATATAGACCTCAGCTTTTTTTTTATCAGTCAACTGTTGAATACACCAGGAGGTCTTAGGCATGAAGTGTGGGAGAATTGGTATTGAAGGTACCTTCTAGACTTCCCTAAGCTGTCTCTTACATGCCATATCCTTACTATGATTGCTACTACACATCCACATCCTCAACATTATAAATGGGTCAAACAACACCCAGGTAACATGGGGAACTGGCCATACGGTCACCTGATGTCTACCAAGGTTCAGTAGCAAGTCAAGTGCTGCTGGTGTTTGGGGTTTTGGTTTTGGAAAGAAAATATTTAGAAGAGGCCATAATTTTCTTACAAAATTCTAGAGGTTCTGTCTTTGATTTTTCCTGTTGGTTTTCACTGAACATATCATTTACCACCCTTATTTGCTATAAAAACTCCTAGTTAATTGACTCCATTGGATCATAGGTACCAAATGGAAGTGCCGCTTCTATAACCGAGAGAATCTGTTTTAGAGATTTCTCTTACTCTGATTCTCACTCAAAACTGGCAGCCATGGGGATGATTATATTGGGTTAAAGTAGCACACACGGACGTTACATTGTGCCTATAAAATCCAATAAAGTCTGTAAGTGGTTTAGCTTTTTTCATGGCAAGCAAAAGGTGCAGCAACCTGTGTATCATGAAGAATATATTCTGACATTTCAGATTAATAATCCCCCAGAAATGACAATGAGGTGACAGTTCCCTGAATTTTTGTGGGATTTATTTCCCACCTGCTCATTCACATATGTCTATGAACTCTTGGTGTTCTTTGCCCACTTTCTTTTGGAATGTGGTCTTTTAGTTCTTGATTTCTAGAAACTATTTACAAATGAGGGCTGTGATACAATTGGCAAATATGAACAGTTACTTGTATTCCTCTTATGATCTACTTTCCAATTTCTAGGAGCTCTTAACTAATGAGGGCTATGATACTATAACCAGCTATTTTATTTGTATTTCAACATTGCTTATGATCTTTTTCACCTTACAAAATTGATTTTTATGTAACTGATCCATTATGTAGTTGATCACACTTCTCTTCAGTAACCTCTAAATTTAGAGTTAGTCCGCTACCTCTCCCAAGTGATGGTATACAGCTAAGGCTAAGAAGTACTAGTTTAGGAGAAGCAATTATGAATTTAAGGAAAGGACTAGAATTGCCACTAACCCCTAAACTTTCTTAATATAAAAATTTCTTTCTTTGTCTGACACGTGTCTCAATCTTCACTTTTCTATGGAATCTCATGACTTTAATTAATTATCACTTCAGTACTAAAAATTTCCGAATATCCATCTTCATCCCTAAACTTTCCTCTGAGTTCTAGACGCATTTCCAACTGCCTGTTGGGCGTCTGTGATAGAGTTTCCTGTTGATAATGTGAACTCAGCATCCTCAAAGCCATCTTGCCACCAAATCTGACCTCCCTATTCTGTTTCTTCCAGTATCCTAAGATTGAAACCTCAAAAGTGATACTTGGTTCTCCTGTGGTCCATTTTCCCATATCTAGTTTCCTTTGAGCCTCTTTTGGACATCTGTCAAATACGTTCTCTCCTTCATTCCTAGGGTCATCAATCTCTATAAAGCCATACCATTCCAGTCACTTCTTTTTTTCCACCCTGTGTATAATATATATGCTATAAGGTTGCCATTTTCTTCTTGAAAGACTAGACAAGAAGTCTAGACTTCTTCTTGAAGTCTACAATTCACTGGCATTTAGTGCATTCATAATGTTATGCAACCATCACTATTACATAGTTCTAGAACATTTTCATCATCTCTATAAGGAAATCCTATATTTAGTGAACAGTTGCTCTCCATTTTTCCTTCCTCAGCCCCCAGCAAATACCAACCTGCTATAACATGGCCTTTTGTGTCTGGCTTCCTCTGTTTAGTATGCTTTTAGATTCATCCATATTATATGTATGTCTCAGCAATTCCTTCCTTTTTATGACTGAATAATATTCCATTGTATTCATACCCTACATTTTTATTCATTCTTTTCATTTGGTGAACATTTGCATTGTTTGAACCTTTTGCCCATTGTGAATAACACTGCTATGAAGATTCATGTTCAAGTTTTTGTTTGTAAACCTGTTTTCTTTTTGATTATATATCTAGGAATAGAAATTACTGGGTCATATGTTTCTCATTTGTCTATACCATTTTGTATTCCCACTAGCAATGAATCAAGAGTTCTGGTTTCTCACATCCTTATCAACATTTATTTTCCAGTTTTTTTTCTTTTCATTATAGCCATCCTAGTGGGTATAAAGTGGTTATCTCATTATGATTTTTAACTTGCATTTTCTTAATGGCTAATGATGTTGAGTGTCTTTTTCATGTGTTTGTATCTTTAGAGTAATGCCTCCTCATTTCTTTTGCCCATTTTTTTTTTTTTATTGTGGGCTTCACTTTTTGTTGTCTACAACCTCTTAGTCTTGCCTATCTTCAGTTTTTGAACCTCTAATTTTCATTTTTTCACTCAGATGTGTTTTTGTTTGGTACTAGGGATTGAACCCAAGAGTGCTTTACAGCTGAGCTATATCCAGGTGCTATTTATTTATTTATTTATTTATTTAGTGATTGCTAAGATGCTGAAGCTGGCCTCAAAATTGCAATTCTCCTACCTTAGTCTCCCAAGTTGCTGGAATTACAGGTGTACACTACTGTACCTAGTATGTTCTTCTGTCCAAACTGTCATTAGCTTTCTGCTGCTCAACAGATTACTCAGGTATTGTCTTCTACAGTATTTTCTCAACCTCCTTTACCAAATTTATCTCTTTCTTTGCCTACGCGTATGCCTTAAGCCCAACCCACTGTTCTCTAAACACAGAATCTACCCTAGGATCTTAAAATGTTCTGTATCTCACCCAAAATGTTTTTAATTCCTGCCCTTTGTCAAATTTTTTTGGTTAATATCTACCTATCTTCAATATTATTTTATCTAGACTCTCCTACTTCCCCTTTCCAGATTATTTTGAAGTATATTTCAGACATCACTTTTTCTTCAGCAAACATTATTTTAAAATAACTATAATACCATTACTGTCTCAACAATTTTTAATACCATTAAATATCTAGTTAACATTCCAATGTCAATTATTCAAGGGAATTCTGTTCTTGTTTTATGTTTATGGTTTGCTTGAATCTGCCCAAATAATGCACAAACATTTTAATTGGTTGTTGTAATCTTTTGTCTCTGAATACATGTTTTTATTTTCTTTCAGTTTATTTGTTAAAAAAGCCAAGTTGTCTTTCAAGTTTTCTGCAGTCTGAATTTTGCTGATTATACCTCTGGTGTCAATGAACATGTTCTTTTTATCTCCTATATTTCCTACAAACTAATTATTAGATCTGGAGGCAAAAGCAGAACTGGGTTTGATTGTTTCTTGGAAAAAGTACTTCTTGGGTGGTGCCATGTAATTTTATTAGAAGGCACTTAACTATTTTAGGAATGTTATCAGTCATCAATGAATTCGTTAGTTCCCTTCATTCCTAAAGAGTTGAAAAAAGGTACTGTTATCACTCTTCATTCATTAGTTATAGCAGTGTATAATACTACTATAAGATATATAATACTGTGTGTATATGTATATGTATTTCTATAAAGAGAAATTCCCTTTCATCAACAATTTGGTTACAGTTACAGTTCTTGAAATGGTGACAGAAAAATGTTTGGTTCTGTTTACCAATTTTCAAAGTAACAAGTTGTTTGCTGGTATCCTGTTAAGTTGACCAATGAAATTTATTTTAATATATTATGAACATATGCATTGAAATATGTCTAATAAGTTTCAAACCATTGCAGTTATTATTTTTATTCATGCTCAAATCATGTCATCTTTGCCAGTGGGAACCAGTTCAAGCTGGCTCTTTAAAAGCCTTTTAAGTTGTCTTTCATAACTGCCTTATTTTCAAGTATGACAAAGTGTTCCAGACCAGATTATATATTTCCTGTCTCCAAATCACCCATTTTTCAAAGATCCTTTTAGTAGTAAATTGTATGTTGGGATCACAATCTGAGCATCATTGAACTGATCATTATTCCAAGGCCTTTTTAGTACAAGGCTAAAAAATTATGTCCCTACTGTTTTCTAGCTTTACTTAGTATTTTATTACTTCATGCTAATAATTCCTAGTCAGTTCATTAGTCTTACACCTATACAGCCTCCATGAATCTTTTTTTTTTTTTTTTTTTTTTTTTTTTTTGTGGTGCTGGGGATTGAACCCAGGGCCTGGTGCTTGACAGGTAAGCACTCTACCAACTGAGCTATATCCCCAGCCATCCATGAATTCTTTCTGATTTTTCTTCCTTTGACCTACACTACCCCTTCACCACTTCTTTTTGTGTGTGTCTGATCCTTTCTACCAAAGGGTAAGCAACTTGAGGTCAGAGTCCTTATCTTTTTCCTCTTTGTTAAATAAACATAAGATTCTTAAAGTTCGGGTATAATTTCCTAACAGACATCCTTTTCTCTTTGTATTCCTCACGATATGGCACCACACTATACATGTACTAGAATTCATAGTGTTAAATGAATAAATACAAAACTAGATTTGTACTAAACTCTTCAGATATAAAGTACTATAAAGTTCAATTTTAGTGGCAACTAGTTTAAAGAAATTTGTTTGAAATGTTTTATTTAACAGATATAAAACCATTTTAAACATTTACAACTTGTACAAAAACTTGTAAATTTTGTATTTTTTTAAAAGGCTGTGCCAACAGAATAGGAAAAACTAAAGACCACAATGGCATTCCAAACTATAGGTTCAGAGAATGTGAATAGGAAGAAAGTATTCTAATCAACCAAAAAAAATCCTGAAACCATTTTGTTTGAAACAAAATGGATAATACTAGATTTAAAAACAGTGTGAAATCACACTTTGGTCTGTAAACATTTTAGCTTTGTTTTTCACTCAAACATATATAAAATGATTTGTAAATGTCATTTAAATGAACCAAAGGTATGATTAAAAAAAAAGAGGTAGGGAATGAAAAATTAAAGGATTTATTTGGGTAGTTCTTCAATAATGATGCGAGACACTGAATTCCAACCAGTAGAAGCATCTCCTTTCGGGTAATCTGAACAAGTACCAACCCAGATAGCAACATCCACTAATCCAGCACCGATTCCTTCACAGAGGCCTTCCACTGCAAAACAGATGACAGTTAACATCTTCAGAAATGAGAGCAAAACCATTCACTTTGTATTTACTTTAGAAAGCCAGAGTATACTCTTGTTTAATATAAAGCTAGTTAAAAATTCTTATATCTGATAAGGTTTCATAATAATGTGTTTTTATTTTTCTTGGTACATAAATACTTTAAAAAGATATATCATAGCTGTTTTGTGATACAAGCATAATAGACACTTTTCTTACAGGTTTCAATCATAAAACCAGAATTTGTTGTTTTGTTTTTTTTTTTTGAACCGGGGATTGAACTCAGGGGCACTCGGCCACTGAACCACATCCCCAGCCCTATTTTGTATTTTATTTAGAGACAGGGTCTCACTGAGTTTCTTAGGGCCTCCTCACTAAGTTGCTGAGGCTGGCTTTGAATCGTGATCCTCCTGGCTTAGCCTCCCGAGTCACTTGAATTACAGGCGTGCACCACCACGCCTGGCTATAAAACCAGAATTTGTTTACTTACCAAGATAGCCTAAAAGCAAAAAGTAATTTATTTAGTAAACAAAGGAAACCTATACTTTTTTTTGCGGTGCTGGGGATTGAACCCAGGGCCTTGTGCTTGCAAAGCAAGCACTCTACCAACTGAGCTATATCCTCAGCCCAAGCCTATACTTTTATTTTTTTTTTAATTTTTTTTATTTTTATTTATTTTTTTGGTACTGGGGATTGAACTCAGGGACACTCCACCACTGAGCCTATTTTGTATTTTTTTTAGAGATAGGATCTCACTGAGTTGCTTAGCACCTCTCTCAGTTGCTGATGCTGGCTTTGAACTCATGATCCTCCTGCCTCAGCCTCCCAATGCTGGGATTACAGGCATGTGCCACTGTGCCCGGCTAAGCCTATACTTTTAAAAGCCAAGACTTCCCAACTTTGGAAGAGGCCTAAACCAAGATATGCAAGTCTTTTTAAAAAACTTAAGAAACCCCAGTTGATGCTTCTCAAGTATAAGAAAGGACTTTTATATTAAAAGGAATTCTAGCATAATCATTATACCAGCCCTTCAATCTGGAAATCCCATTTTTTACAGAATTTCCTTATAGTAAATAATTTCTTGTAAGCATTACTATCAATATTCCTCAAATAATTCCATGAAATAGAAAAAGAGGGAACTCTTCCAAACTTATTCTAGGAGGCTAGTATCACCTTGATACCAAAATCAGACAGACATATCAAGAAAAGAAAACTTCAGATCAATATCTCTGACAAACATAGATGCAAATTTCTCAATAAAATTCTGGCAACTCACATATAAAAACATATTTAAAAGCTAGTGCACCATGGTCAAATGGGGTTCATCCCAGGGATGCAACGTTGGTTCAACATATGGAAATCAACAAACATAATTAATCACATCAATAGACTGAAAGACAAGACTTATCATCTCAGTAGATGCAGAAAAAGCATTTGACAAAAATACAGCTCCTCTTCATGTTCAAAACACTAGAAAAATAGGGATAGTAGGAACATACCTCAACATTATAAAAGCTATGTATGCTAAACCCAAGGTCAACATCATTCTAAATACAGAAAAAGCATTTCCTCTAAGAACTGGAACAAGATAGGGATGCCCTTTTTCATCACTTCTATTCAACACAGTCCTGAAAACTCTAGCCAGAGTAATTAGATAGGAAAAGAAGAACTCAAACTATCAATATTTGCTGATGACATGATCCTACATTTAGAAGATCCTAAAAATTCCATCTAAAACATCTAAAACTCATAAATGAATTTAGCCAAGAAGCAGGATATAAAATTAACACCAATAAATCAAGCGCATTTCTATACTTCAGTGATGAATCCACTGAAAGAGAAATTAGGAAAACTACCCCATTCACAATAGCCTCAAAAATACGTTTGGAAATCTAACAAATATGAAAGACTCCTACAATGAAAACTACAGAACACTAAAGAAAGGAATTGAAGAAGACCTTAGAAGATGGAAAGATCTTCCATGCTCCTGGATAGCAGAATTAACATGGTCAAAATGGCCACACTAATCAAAAGCACTATACAAATTTAATGCAATTTGTATTAAAAACCCAGTGACATTCTTCATAGAAATAGAAAAAGCAATCATGAAATTCATTTGGAAAAATAAGAGACCCAAAATAACCAAAGCAACCCTTAGCAAGAAAAGTGAAGCAGGAGGCATCACAATCTGGACCTTAAATTATACTATAGAGCCATAGTAACATAAACGGAATGGTATTGGCACCAAAACAGACATGTAGACTAGTGATACTGATTAGAAGATGCAAACAACCCACATAAAAACAGTTATCTCATACTAGACAAAGGTGCCAAAAACATACATTGGAGAAAGGATAGCCTCTTCAACAAATGATGCTGGGAAAACTAGAAATCCATATGTAGCAAAATGAAATTAAATCCCTATCTCTCACCCTACACAAAAATCAACTCAAAGTGAATCAATGACTTAGGCACTAGAAGAGAGATCCTGTAGCTAACAGAAGAAAAAGTAGGCCCAAATCTCCACCATGTTGGCTTAGAAACTGACTTACTTAACAAGACCCCTAAAGCATGAGAAGTAAAATCAAGAATCAATAAATGTGTTGGAATCAAGCTGAAAAGCTTCTTCACAGCAAAGGAAATAATCAATAACATGAAGAGAGAGCCTACAGAATGGGAGAAAATCTTTACCACATGCACCTAGAGCATTAAAATCTCCAGGACACAAAAAGAACTCAAAAAACTTAACATCAAAAAAAAAAAAAAATGAGGTTAAGGATCTGAACAGACACTTCATAGAAGAAGATACACGAATAGTCAACAAATACATGAAAAAATGTTCATCAACTCTAGCAATTAGAGAAATGCAAATTAAACTACACTGAGATTTTGTCTCACTCTAGTCAGAACGGCAATTATCAAGAATATAAGCAACAATAAATGTTGTCAAGATGTGGGGAAAAGTTACACTCATACATTGCTGGTGGGACTACAAATTGGTGCAACCATTATGGAAAGCAGTATGGAGATTCCTCATAAAACTTGGAGTGGAACCACCATTTGACCCAGTTATCCCACTCCCCAGTTTATTCCTGAAGGACTTAAAAGCAGCATACTACAATGACGCAGTCCACATCAGTGTTTGTAGCAGCTCAATTCACAATAGCTAAACTATGGAGCCAACCTAGGTGCTCTTCAAAAGATGAATAGATAAAGAAAATGTGGCATATATACATGATGGAATATTACTCAGCCTTAAAGAAGAATGAAATGACATTTGCTGGTAAATGGATGGAGATGGAGAATATCAGCCAATCCCAAAGAACCAAAGGTTGAATATTTTCTCTGATATGGGGATGCTAATTCACAATAAGGGTGGGTGGGGATGGGCTGAGGAAGACTAGAGGTAGTTTGGATTAGACTGAGGGGAGGGAAGGGAAGGGAGGGGGAAGGAAGGTATGAAAGACAGGGGAATGAATCACATTAATACCTTATGTGTATATATGATTACACGACTGGTGTAATTCTACATCATGTACAACCAGAAGAATGAGAAGTTAGATTCTGTTTATGTATGATATGTCAAAATGCATTCTATAGCCATGTATAACTAATTAGAACAAATTTTTTAAAAATTAAACAACAAAAAACCCTAGCCGGGTGCGGTGGCACACGCCCGTAATCCCAGCACTTGGGATGCTGAGACAGGAGGATCGTGAGTTCAAAGCCAGCCTCAGCAACTTAGCGAGGCGCTGAGCAACTCAGTGAGACCCCGTCTCTAAATAAAATACAAAATAGGGCTGGGGATGTGGCTCAGTGGTGGAGTGCCCCTGGGTTCAATCCTCAGTACCAAAAAAAAAAAAAAACAAAACAAAACAAACAAACAAACACAAAAAAACCCTGTTGCCTCTCTGATCTCATGCTTTATAATTATGCACCTTTTTGCATGTCCTCTGGACTTTTTCACATACAAATACACAACTTGCATTCCGTCTTACTAAGGGTCTTCACCTATATCTAAAAGGAAAACAAATTCCAGCAGTGGTCATTATAACAGGCAAAGATATGTCTTGTGAAGTGGGAAGAAGAACTGTAGGTTGGCAGATTCTTTAATAAGACCATGAATCCTGGCATAATAGTGTCGTAACTGGTTAGGTTTTCTATTCGGAGTTAGTGCTTTCATGTGACTGGTTAGAATTCCCATTTGGTTGAGGTTAGTACATTCCAGCAGCCTCAGGGATGTAGGTCTGAAGCAATCTGCTTCTATTAGTTACTACGCTGGCAAATCTAGGGCAATCCATCAGAATCCAGGTACCCTGCACTATGTTCAGGCCTTTTCTAAAGTTGGGAGAACTAAGCAGTGGGCCCGCAATCCCATTCAATCTTATGTTCTCAGTCCTGCACCAGGTAAAAATGCCAAACAAAACACTCCTGTTTTTCCAAGACCTTGATATCCATGGCCCAGAAAGCTGTTTACTTCATCCCACAGCCTCAGGAAGCCAGGCAAGCTTGGGTCTAGCACTAGCCCCGTGTGACACGGGGAAAGTCAAAGGGTCATTTCATCATTTTTAACAAACTAAATAATGTTTGTTGAATGAGTAAATTTAGAAGTTTTGTTGTGGAAATTAATGTAACACAGCTTGTTAAGCACCTAAAATGTGTAGGATTGGGTGCTCTTGACCTGTTTTCCTCCTGGACTCTGGTAACAGATGACAGTCAAAGCTTGGTCAAACTCCCATGGGCATACCTAAGGCTTTAAATCTTCCTCTGATGTTCTGTCTTTAAGTGCACCTGCTTCCCTGTCCCTCAAGAAAGAATTTCAGTGTGCAAGGGAAAGTGATTTTATTATAGAGATAACTTTTAATTCACATTGTTACAGACACTTATTAACAGCAAATTACTTGGACATCCCAGCAAATTGATCATAATTGTTTCCACATAATGTTTGGGAAATGCTTTGTTAAATAATTTATATAGTCAAAGTTCCTGGGCCTTAGACCTTATATTATAGCAAGACAATAATACACACCTTGAAGATAATATCATAGAATAGTTAATTGCTTATATCAACTACCGTCTAAACATACCACTTCCAAATGGAATTTGATATTTTATATCTAATTTTTTTCTTATTTTAGGGGTTGCCTCTCAGATACGAAGCACTTCTTTCTATCCATCACATATTTAAGTAAGGGCTTAATGAAGAAGCCTTTTAGTCTGATCAAAAAGAGGGCTAGGAGACTGGTTTCTGCTTTTCTGAAAATAATTCTATCATGGGTAAGATGCTCAATTTCCCTGAGCCATCTTGATATGCAAAGAGAGGGGGTTAAAACAGCTTCTTTATGAAAAAAAAAAAAAAAAAAAAAGAAAGAAAGAAAAAGTGGAAGCAATGCCCTTGATGTTTTATGAGTAAGTATCTGACTTGGATCCCTAGAGAATGCTGAAATACTAATTCTTCTGGTTAGCAGTGGGGGATCTCTTCCTTTAAGCAGATGAGTAAGAAATCAGGGACATGAAGCCAACATTATGTGTATTTTCTGATTCTCCTAGCCATGTGCTGTCATGGTTACCACCCCCACAGCAACCCTCAAAACCAAAATGGCCAATGGTGGTATCTCTGGGTGATGAGATTAATAAGCTTTTTTTTTTTTTTTAACCATTCTATATTTTGGTATTTTCTAAACTTTCTCTAATAAACCTTAAAATAGAACAAACTATTTCCTCTCAACAGCCTAAGTGACCCCTGGTTTAGTGAATATCTTTTCTTTCACACTAGGGAGAAACAGAATGCACAAACAGTACAGAAATACTCTTGCACAAATCAGCAGACAGCATCCACCCCTTTAAAGACCAGGCAGAGAAAATGAGTCTGTCTCTTTATCAATCTAAGCTAGTTGTTCTCAACCTTGACTCAACATTAGAATAACTGGGACTCAACATTAGAATAACTTGACTCACATTAGAATAACTTCCAAATAGTTCTATTTGGAAGTTCTATTGCTTAGGTAGCTGCATCCACACCCATGAGATTAGACTTCCATGCATAGGATTTTTCCAAGTTTCCCAGGTGAGCCCAGTGTGTAACTAAGGTTGAGAATCAAAACCATTGCTCTATGAAACTACTGGCTATTTCGCCATTGCAGCTAACTCATCATTGATTCTTCAGCACTGGGGCATATAAGAATCACAGGGGGATCTTTTAAAAAATACTGATGCTGGGGTCTTGCCCTAGAGATTCTGAGTCAATTGGTCAGAGAAGGGACCCATGCATCCACGCATTTTTTTAAAAAAAGATCCATGTGTAATTTTGAAGTGCACCCCAGGGAGGAGAATCATAAACTAGAGATCCCTTTATAGCAGGTTAGTGACTTAACAGGACAGTGGAAATCAGTTAAAACCATGACTGATATGAGGTGATGTCACTATTTTACATACCAGAAGAAGTACGATGAATATTAATTGTTGAGTTCAGTTCAGGACTTCCTTGGTCCAAATAAATGATGGCTTCAATGGGAAGAGGTCCTGAACATTCAGCTCCATTGAAGGTGAAGTACCAACGCTGACAGCATGCATTCCTGCACTTGAGTCGAAGCGAGCCACTGAACAAGACTCGCAGAGCACTGTTGGAGCGCATCTTTGTAAATGTGCACTCCTGCCACAAACGGAAACAGAATTTCATTAACGCTGTGCCTGTTCATTGAAAAGAGACCTTGAAATTATATTGTGAATTTTACTTAATTAACCTTCTCTTCAACATATTTAAAAAGCTTAACTTTTACAAAGGGAGATTCCTTATGAGATAGACTTTGATAAAAGAAAATCAAACAATGGCTTTCTTAGAATTCTTCATTAAATGTATCTTTCAGATTTACCAAAAACAGCTAGTCTTCAGTACTTTCAACCAACCATCCTATATACTTTTCTTTTTCTATTCAAAAAATACTAAGCACCAACTATGTGCTAGCTGGTATGGATAACAGCAGTTAACAGAACAGAATCCCTGCCTTCAGGGAACTTGCATCCTAGGCCAGAGCTGTCCATATATCTCTGTCTTAATCTCTCTTTTTGAGCAACAGCAAGCAGCGTGAGGGGGTAAAGCATTAGACTTTACCTCTATGACACAATAATAAGTTCAAGATTTATTTTTTTCCCCTCTAATTGGTCTTTACAAAATTTGTGTTTTGGCCTATGGCCTTATCATCTGTTACTTGAAGAAATCAAGTATTTTTTAAAAGATTCCGAAATCATTCTGACAACTGCCAGAAGAACTTGAAAACATATTAGTAATATAGCATCCGTTGGGATAGTTCTTAGAAAGAACACTTGTGATGAACAACTCTAAATAAGTGAGCATTTTATCAACGTCAGACGTTTAAATAGGCAACATTTTTAAAAAGGTTTTAAATTTAAAACATTTTAAATTTACAACATTTAAAAAATGTTTTCTAAGAAATTACATATGAACAGAGAAAAGCTCATAGTCACCAACACTATGGCAGCTAGATGGAACTTCTATCATAGATAATGAAGTCAGTCTCAAACTCTTTTTATAGAATATAGTAGAAGGTCTGCGATGAGGAACAGGGATAATGTGCAGATTGCTGGTTAAGAACTCTAATACTTTATAAAAGTAAAATCTCTTCTCTTTGGTAGTGGTAGCAGTGTTAAAATCATGAAGTATTGTGGTGTACATATGGAATCGCATCAGAGTTGGTCAGCAAAAGATGATGATTTATAGAGTAGTATCATATTCAACTCTGTTCCAGTCCAATTACTTTCACTAATCAACATGACTGAATCATGCCGGGTATTATGGCACATATCTATAATCCCAGTGACTTGGGAGGCTGAGGTAGGAGGATTGCAAGTTCAAGGCCAGACCCAGCAATTTATAGAGACCCTGCCTCAAAATAAAAAATTTTTCAAAGGACTGAGGATGTAGCTCAGTAGTAAAGCACCTGAGTTCAAACCTAGTACAAAAAAAAAAGACAATTGAATGCAATCAAAATGCATTGCCAGAATTAGACATGCTATTTTGAATAATCCCCCTACACACACACAAAACATTGCAGAATAATTTTAAATGGTTATAGTAAACTCCATTTGGTCCATTTCACTTCTTTTTAGCAATTTTAAGCTGACCATACTATCTGGAATAAGGACAAATACCAACGGACTTCCCATTGTAGACAATTTCAATTTCTTTCCCATTGTAGACAATTTCCATACTATCTGGAATAAGGACAAATACTAACGGACTTCCCATTGTAGACAATACCAACGGACTTCCCATTGTAGACAATTCATTGTAGGTAATTCTTGGAAACTTCTTCCTGTTTTAGGTCTGAAGTCCACAGTAGAATGTCTTAGACTGATTTAAATTTAAATTCACTTTATGACAAGATTAGAAAGTTGCTTACTATCCAAACCTATGTTCTCCCTTTTTTGCTTGCATTTAAAAAATAAGAGTGACATTTTAAATTTTATGGTGATTTGTCTTAAAAATACTTTTATGAAATTAACTGAAATGTTGTCAATTTTTTCATCAACTTTAAGTTAAAAGTTACCTGTTACCTACTCCTTATCTTTTTTTTTTTTTAAAGTCTTCTGGTTTAAAAAGAAAAACCAATAAAATCCTACCTAGAAATTTAACACTCAAATATAAAACCCTTAAGTTTTGCTTCATCTTGAAAGTAATTCAGACTTTACTTACAGCAATTTTTCCAAGATCTATGCCATAATTCAATGAACTCCATGAACACTGCTTGTAGTTAGGGGTCCAGGACTCCTCAAAGGTTTCCCTCAGGCATTCCCCCTTTTCTCCTTTGAATCCATCCCGACCTGGGATCCCAGGCGTGCCTGGAATGCCATTGGCCCCAGGACTCCCATCTCGACCAGGCACCCCTGCTGGTCCTTGTAAACACATTCCATTGTACTACAGCAAAAAAGGAAAGGGGAAAATAACTCTCATCACTTAAGATTCAAATTAAATAATATAATTAAAATTGCATTTATTTGAATCCCATCAAACCACTTGCCTATGTTCTAGATGAGTTATTATAGATAACTCTTTTTAAAATTATTTCTAAAATATGGAGATTTCCTTCCTATTTTTATTGCACAAACTTCACACACACACATATGTACACACATGCACAAATCAAAAAGGAGGAAAAAATTGTTTTCATTTGCCTGTTTCTTTCCACTGCTCATTAAAGCACATAGGATTTTTTTTTTAAGTTTTCTTTTTATTTTGATTCATTGTACACAAGTGGATTACAGCTGTTGTTTCTCTGGTTGTACATAAAATAGAGTCACACCATTTGTGTAATCATACATGTACATAGGGTAATAATGTTTGTCTCATTCTGTTATTATTCTTACCCCCCTCCCAGGGCCCACCCCCCTTTTTTCCCTATGCAATCCATCCTTCCTCCATTTTTGCCTCTCTTCCACCCCGCATTGTGTATCATCATCCACTTATCAGAGAGATCATTCGGCCTTTGGTTTTTTGGATTGGCTAATCTCAGTCAGCATGACCATCCCCAACTGCATACATTTACCTGCAAATGCCATAATTTTATTCTTCTTTATGGCTGAGTAATATTTCATTGTGTATATATACCACAGTTTCTTTATCCATTCATCTATTGAAGGGCATCTAGGTTGGTTCCACAATCTAGTTATTGTGAATTGAGCATCTATGAACACTGATGTGGCTGCATCGCTGTAGTAATCTGATTTTAAGTCCTTTGGGTATAGGCCAAGGAGTGGGACAGCTGGGTCGAATGGTGGATCCATTCCAAGTTTACTAAGGAATCTCCTCCATACTGCTTTCGAGAGTGGTTGCACTAATTTGCAACCCCACCAGCAATGTATGAGTGTGCCTTTTTCCCCACATCCTCGCCAACACCTATTGTTGCTTGTATTCTTGATAACAGACATTCTAATTGGGGTGAGATGATATCTTAGGGTAGTTTTGATTTGCATTTCTTTTATTACTAGGGATGTTGAACATTTTTTCATAAATCTGTTGATTGCTTGTAGGTCTTCTTCTGTAAAGTGTCTGCCCATTTCCTTAGCCCACTAGCACATAGGATTTTAAATAGCTGTTTTCCTAGATAGATATAATTTCATACTCTGCTTTTTTTCTTCTAACCTTATAGAGGTTACAAAAGGACTTGGACTTCATAATTATACTCTTATAGTTTCATGCAAACAGTGCACCATCTTTGGATATTTAATTTATTTCTAGTTTTTCCTATCATTAATATTGTAATCAAAATCTTCACCCATATAACTTTTTTCTTCTGAATTATTTCCCTACAATGAATTGCTAGGAACAAAATTATAAAATAAAATCTTAGCAGTTAATAATTAATTACCCTGTACTGTAATCGCTCTACGTTGGATATGCATATCCTCCCCTTGCTGAAGGGTCTGTGCTGGGACCCTTCATTTGCCCTTCCAGCCTGAACCCTCTGAACCATTTTTATATGTAGGAAGTGGTACCAGAATAATACTTTTGGTCTCCAACCCACCCTGCCTCACCAAAGAGAAGTAAATAACCTAGTTTAACGTGGTAAACCATGTATAAGTGCTAGGATTCTCTATGTGTTGCAGTGATTGTTTATGTATGTGTGGTGGGGAGTATTTTGTAGAGTTTGATGGATTTTAAAGCCAGTTTCTTTGGATTTTAATCCTGGCTCCACCCTTTATTAGCTATGCTAGATTGGGCCAGTTACTCAATATTTCAGTGCCTGTTTCCTTATCAGTGAAATGGGGATAATAACAGAGATTCCTATTTTGTCGGGTGTATATAAGATTTAAGTGCATCATATATAAAATGTGCTTAGAACAATGCTTGGAACACAGTAAACACTGTACATGCCAACCATTATCATTCCAACCCCCCAAAGACCAGTATGAGGCAGTGACTCAGGGCAGATGTATCCACTTCCTTGACCAGACCCTACCAGGGTCTACATTTGAGGAAGAACACATCAGCAAACCCACTGCTAGCACATGTGAGCCACGCAGCAAAGGTGATATTTTGAGTTTCATCCATCCAATTCCTGTGCCTACCCCTGAATTAGTTCACATGGGAACAGGAGTGCCATTCATTAGACTTTCCAAAACTCAATGCACCCATTTAAATTCCTTAACATTTTCACTATTTGCATAAATTGTCCAATGCTATCATTCTGTGTAAATATACTATTCATTGATAACAAATCAATGTTCCTTATTTATAAGGAAATTCCAAAGCTTATCTTTTAACCTTATAATCTGGGATTGGGCATGATCAGATTATAAAATCCAATAATAACACTATCTAGGAAGGATCCTACTAAACCGTTTGCTAACCAATTTGCTTCTCACATCACCAGCTTGATCTTTGTTTTGGTCCATGATATTTTATGATTTAGATATTGCCATTTTCCCTACTGTAAAACCAAAACAACAGCAACAACAAAAAACCACTATCATTTATTTACTCTCAGAGAAATAGTAATAAAACTATTTTAAAATTGCAAAAGTATTTGAAGATATGACAAAGTAAAAACAGCTTTAAAGGTTGGCATATGTTAGAATTAATTTTCATTTTAATTTCATTCACTTTCCCTGGCAGATATATATATACATATATATATGTATATATATATACATATACACACATGTATGTATATGTATGTGTACATATATATATGTCCAAATTTGGACATATATTTAAAATGCAAAGGAAGAAACAAAATTTCTTTTGGTATTCTTTTTTTCCCTGCTATTATTTTCCTCATGGCAAGATGCTACATAGATTAAGCATTTTTTCATATTATCAGTGATTCTCACCTGGGTACAGTTTGTCCCCCAGGAGACACTTGGCAATGCCTATAGACATTTTGGTTTGCTACGATTTGTGTGGGGAGATTACCAATAGAATCTAGTGGGCAGAGGTCAGAGATGCTATTAACCACGCTACCACTGCATAGAAGTCCCTACCATGAGGAATTACCTGGCCCAAAATGTCAATAGTGCTTACCATGAGGAATTACCTGGCCCAAAATGTCAATAGTGCTATGTTTGCACGTAAAAATTGCATTTCAGAGACCACATAACTTTAGTGGATTTGGCTCCACAGGTATTACATTTGTCTTCATCCACCTTAAACTGCTAGCCCAACACATGTAGAGTCTCAAAAAATGTAGAATGAAAAATGTCAACGGGAAGCTCAAATTTACCCCACCCCCATTTTCTTTCACTAGCCACCAGGGGGCAGAACTTGGTGGAAACTTGAAAGGAAGGCTTTGAAAGATCCTATACAAAGAAGTTGCTTTATAGAATCTGTTGCAACCTTAATGACTGTGTGGACTTTTTCTATCACCACAACCAAACCCAAGCCACAGGATGCACCTGAGCCTGGCTGCACAATAAGCTTTTCCAAGTTGGGCTAGAGCTGTGGGAAACCACAAGCACTGTAAATCCTTAGAAGGGGAAAAATTGCTAGTTTTATGGGGGTGAAGCGGTATTTTGTGATTATAATTACACATTCATAAAATGCAAACTACACACAAACCACAGTCATTTGGTACAGTTTTAACAATTTAAACATTTAAAATAGAACTGTAGTTCTGAACACATAGTCTGCTTTTGTGGAGCAAAATTACACACCCTATCACCAAAAAGTGCTGTGTGTGAAACGGCAGGAATTTTTTTCCAGCGATGTTGAATCCAGCTTAGAACTGGCTGCCAGGGAGCTTATTAGCTCAGTTTAGAATGGCAGTTTAACAAATCTGAAACTTAAAATAAATCAATAAATAAATGTCTCCTGTCTTGTATCCTGCAATGCCTGTCAACCATATTTATCTGCAAAAGAAACTGGTCTAAGGGTTGAAGTTTATGGTGTGCCAAGGCTTGGTTGTCTGAAAGACTTGCTCTAGCTGCAGGACACTGCCTTCCCATCCCCCCGATGGGTTTGTTGACTTTTACAGGGAAAGAGCTTTAAGCAAACCGATCTTCTCTCAGATTGGCCCCTCAGAAAGCACTTGGGTTACTTATTTGCTCTCCTGGAAAGGGTCTCCTCCCTTAGCACGACTGTGAAGCTCCTTCCTGGCAGCCCCAGCCTTAAGAACTGACTGTCTATCTAATCTAATCAGAGCAAATGAAATGGATCTTATAAGTGTCCGCGCTGGGACCCTTCATTTGCCCTTCCGGCCTAAACCCTCTAAACCTTTCCTGGCCCCAGCTGTGGTTATCCAACAAAGTAAATTGCAGCCTATACTCCCCAGGAAGATGACCCAATGTGACTCATAATCTTCAAGTTACAAAGAGTTGAACAGATGCTTTGTGGGGGTTGTTATTCTTTCCTTCAGGAAGACGTGGCCACCAGCCCAACAAAGGACACGTTGCAAGGCGCTGGCCCAGGAGATCAGCCGTCCAGGGTCTTTTCCAGCCCACTTCTAACTATCCAAGGTCGTTATTCTACTCTCATTGACGCCCTAACCCTCTTCACCCCTCCCAAGGGTGACCTCCCCTGAGACCAGAAATTGCTGGGCGACTCTCCGGAGTATGCGGCGTTCCACAGGCGTTCCACAGACCCACGTCGCATCTCCGTCCCATGATGGCCTCTGGTTTTGGTCTCCCCTTCAGTTCCAAGACTCCACTACACGCATATCCCAGGTCCTTCCTATGCATAGACTCAGACAAAGCAGGACACCCAGGGGAACACAAGATACATAACACAGCTGTTCGGGCACCCTCCCCCTGACAGCTGGACCGACGTCCTCGCCGTGCGCTCTGTCCCCTCTTCTGGCGCTACAGTCGCGGCCCGGCTACCCCAACTCACCAGGTCCACCACCTCCCTCTGCCGGATCAGCGCCTTCTGCTTCCCCTTGGGGGTCTCAGAGGCGCTCGACGGTGCGGGCAGCTGCAACAGCAGCAGCAACAGCAGGAGGCCGAGCCCCCGCTGCGGGGAGGAGGCGCGGCCCGGGGGGTGCATGGCGCTGGCGGCTAGACCCCGCCAAGCTGGAGGCAGAGGCGGCGGAGGAGACCGCGGAAGCCAGGACCTGGTCAGCGTCTGGCCCTGCTGTGCTCCGAGGCCGCGGCAGGCTGCATCAATGCGCCTTTCAGCGCGCACTGACCTCCCTTCTTTTTCCTCCCGCCCCTGGACTCCCGGAGTTTCCATCCCGTAATAAGCCGGGGCCCCCACCCCGAGCCCGCGGCGGGGCGGGCCAGACCCGGGCCCGCCCCTCCTGCCGCAGCCGCTCTGCCAGCCCGGACCCTCTCCCGACTGCGCGGACTCCGAGCAGAGCACGCTTGCAGAGTCGGGGAGGCGTGGCTGTGGTCAAGAGCCACAGGTGAAGCCTCCGCGGAGGCGCAGCCTGGGAAGTTAACCAATATCAGGGATAGACGTTCACTTTTGAGTACTCACTCTGGATCTCTGCTTGATATTATCCTTTTCGAAACCCCTCTGTTTGTCTGTCCTTCCTCCATTCTGGAAGAAAGCCTCCGCAGGGACCAGGCTACCCACCAGGGAGGATCAAATTGGAGCAGGAGCACCTTTGTACACCATGGGCAAAACAGATCCTGCTCCATCTATAGCGGCATGCAGGATGCTCTTGAAAGGTCATGCTGCTGATGTCAAATTCGACTCAACCGGATTCCCTTTAGAGCAGCAGGTACCCCAAAGTTAGTGGGAGCGCAACTGATGAGTATTAAAGAGAAAGAGAAGATGTGCAGAGAAGAGGTCTAGGCAGTTCTACGATGCTCACTCCTGGCCCAACTCCTAGATACAGGTAAACTTCATTCCTGTTTGTTTGAGGAAGCAAAAATCTAAATGAGCTCTAAAGTCACCACTGGCTACATAATTTGCCCTGCCCAGTGAAAAATGAGAATGTAGGGGCCTCTATTTAAAAAAGAGAGAGAATCTCAAAACATGCCAACAGAGCAATAAGCCAAGTGTGCGGTCCTTATAAGTGCCATGCTCTGTGTGACCACACAGATCACATGTCCAGGAATCTGGCCCTGTATAAATCTAAAGGATGTCCTTGCTGATGCCCTTTTGCAACCAAACCACTGTGGTCTCAGCAGCTTGGAGGCTGGAAGGGAGAGCAAGGAACCAATGAGAAGTCTTTCTTCCAGACAGTTCCCTGCTATTGCTGCTACCTCCTAGTAACTTAACATGGTCCCTTTCAGTAAATCTGGGGTCCAGATTAGGGGAACAGGCAAAGAACTAACCCTGCACTAACACCCTGGCATTTTAAAACTACATATTCACAGAATTAATCCAATCACATTGTAAGATAAGTAAGTTGGTTATCATTATCTAAAGATAATACATAATCAAGCAAAAGTGCTTTACAGCATACAGAGGACTTCTGCATATCTTGTCTCCCAGGTTCCAGAATTAGGCCCAAAGGACTATTGCTCTGGGTTTAGCTTAACTTCACTGTCTGTGTGCTTACTTCTATACCTCTGTGGGGCTTGCAAAGGCATTTATCCTATCACCTCTGAAGGTTACTATCTTATCCAGATGAGTTTTTGTTCTAATCCTTAAGTCTGTTCTACCATTAGAAATTTTAGTTCCAGTTAAAGATTAGGAATTAGTTTAGAGTGCTGTTTCCCCAGACTTCCCCAACCACAGATGAACAAATGAGCCTTTTGCGGATTCTATTTTCAAGCCTAATTTTAGTAATAAGTCTTCTAACAACTGCAATGACATTTTTGTAATACAACACACTTTAAAAATTTAACATACTAAATTTGTGATATTTATTTGAAACGAATAACTACATTTGATCAGGTTTGTAAAGGTTTTAAATATTTAATAGAACCTGGCAATTACATTTATAAGCTTGATTTTTTTAAACATTTTAAAAAGTGCTGGAGGCTAGCGTGGTAGCTCAGTGGTACAGCACTTGCCTAGCATGCTTGAAGCCATGGGTTCAATCCCCAGCACCACAAAAACCAGAACCAAAAAACCAAAAAATTTGGAAGTCATATGTTAGCTGGATGTAGTGGCATATGCCCATAATCCTAGTAGGAGGATAATAAATTTGAGGCTAGCCTGGGCAACATCATGAGACCCTATTTCAAAAGAAAAGTAAAAATGGCAGGGGATGTAGCCCAGTGGTAGGGTGATTCTGGATTCAATCCCCAGTACCTCAAAAATAAATAAATAAATAAATAAGTGCTATGTGCTTCAAAAGTTTCTTCTTATTAGACCTTAAAGTTGTTCCCAATAGACATCTGGTATTTAAGAAAAATCAGATACATTAGATTTGTTAATGTATTTTAAATTATGTAAAACAATGTGTTTGACTCAGTTTCAAAGTAAAGCTAAATTTTAGTGAAATTAAATCTTTTAAATTTAAGTGTCAGTTGAGCCTATGTCTTCTATGTTGAGCTTAAAAATTCAAGAAAATCTTGATTTTCAAATTTAAATATTTAAGTTGTTAATAATTTAAATAGAAGTTACTGTAAATAGCATTTTCCATGCATATTCAGCACCTGTTCCCAAAACAAAAAACTCGAAAGAAATTAGTTAGGCAAGTGAATGGGTTACTATCATTGGGTGTAGTTTATCCCACTTCATTCATGTGAGGCAAGTTCTAATATAAAATCATTGATCTCTTTGGAAAAGTATAATCAAAGATTTGCAGAGTTGGCATCAGTTTAGCAATCAGCCAATGCAATCCACCTAATTTGTGATTGAGGCATAGAGCTAAGGGCAACTCAGAACACAGTGAACTTTCCAAGGTCATATAGCAAGCATCAAAGAAGGGCTGTACTGAGTTCAGAGAATCCTTGGTTAAGGTTCAGTGTTTAATAATATTCCTTTTGAGTATTCCACCTTTACACAGCCTTGTTGGTTGAAATTGAGGAAAGAATTGAGCCAGAGGCGTAAAGCCAAGGAGGTGCCTTTAGGATCAGGTGTCATAGGGGCAGAAAAGGATCAAAGTAAAGGGACTGCAATGGAAAGGCAAACCAGAGTCAGGAGCTTGGCCAGTGAGCTGCCCTTTTGAGGATTCTGTTCCCTTAAGTGCCTCCATGTAGTTTTTTAAGTTTGTTTTTGTTTTTGTTTTTGGTACCTGGTATTGAACTCAGGGGCACTTGACCACTGAGCCACATCCCCAGCCCTATTTTGTATTTCATTTTAGAGACAGGGTCTCACTGAGTTGCTTAGCACCTCACTTTTGCTGAGGCTGGATTTGAACTCTAAATCCTCCTGCCTCAGCCTCCTGAGCTGCTGGGATCACAGGAGTGTGCCACTGCGCCTGGTGCCTCCATGTAGTTTTGATCCATATGCCCCGAATTTACCCTCTAGTCCACCCATAATAAATCCATTTTCTTATCATCTTGGAAATCTTTCTTCTGTTTGAAAGAAGAAGCACACCCTAGAGTGAGGCTGTGAGTCAATAGATCCAAATTTGAATCTTAAGTCTGCCATTACTGCTGGATTCATTCATTCACTCGTTGAATGAATATTTATTGAGGTCTGCTACATATTCAGTTCTGTTCAAAGCTACAGAGGTTTATCAATGAATAATGAAGATAAAGCATCTTGACCCTCATAAAGCTTATAATTTAGTTCATCATGAACAACAGTAAACAATACACATAATAATTGAATTATAATGTCTATTAGGCAATAAATTCTATGGAAAACAATGGAAAATGGTAAGAGGGATGAAAAGTGGCAGTGGCAGTATAGAAGACACCAGGCATAATTTTGCATAGGGTAGACTAGTCTCATAATGAGGTGACACTTGGGCAAAGGCTTGAATAAGGCAAAGGAGTTAGCTGTGCCACCATCTATGAGAAGACCACTCCAAGTAGAGGACATCTGCAACCATAAGGCCTGAAGTAAGAGTGTGCCTAGATCTTCCCAGTGCTCCACTCTGCCATCTTCAGTGGGTCAGTTTTACCATCTGGCTTCCCTTCCTTATGACAGTCAGAAGGCTTCAAATGCCACCTTCAGGCACAGAAATGTGCCAACAAATCTGCTATGGTCTCCTGTCTCTGTCATTTTTAGGGGCAAAAACCCTCTGAAGTCACCTTATAGACCTTGGGTCATATCTTCTGCCAGGATCAGATCACCTGTCAATTTCCAAACTCATCGTTACTCAGGGAAATGACTGAATTTTGGCTTAGAACAATTGTCTTGATGGTCTGTTTTCTGCTGTTGGGCAAAATACAGGAGACAGGGTGATTTGTAAAGAATAGAACTTCATTTGCCTCACAGTTCTGGTGTGGGAAGTCCAAGAGCATGGCGCTGGCATCTGTCCAACATGTGGTGAGGGCCTTCTTGCTACATCACACCATGGCGGAGGGTATTGCATGTGAGATGGAGCAAGAGCTACAGTTAGGATCTTTCTCTTCCTATGAAGTCACTAATGTCACTATGGGGGCCCCATTCTCATGCTCTCATGACTTCATCTAATCCTAATTACCTCCCAAAGGGCCCACCTTCAAATACCATTAACATATGAATTTGGGAATTAAGTTTTTAATACAAGAACTTTTGGGGGACACATCCAAATCATAGCATCAATCATTTGAAGTAGAATTGATGTGAGAAATTTTATTATCATAGATTCATTCCTTCCTTCCTTCCTTCCTTAATCTTTCTCTTTCTCCCTCTCTCTCTTTCTTTCTCTCTCTCTCTCTCTCTTTCTCTCTCTCTCTCTCTCTTTTTTTTTTTTGGTATAGGGATTAAACCTGGGACTAATGTATGCTAGGCAAATGCTGTACCACTGAGCCACATCCTCAGCCCCATAGGTTATTTTTTACTTATAAACGATACTGCATTTACTGCTTTTATCATTCTATAAAATTATTTTTCATACATCTCATTATTTTCTAGGGATAGAAAGTAGAAGAGGAATTACTACATCAGAGAGGGTGGAATATTTAAGTCTCTTGATACATAATATAAAATTATATTTCACAAAAATCATACCTTTACATATATACTCACAGTAGTGTAGGAGGTCTCACATTTCTATACACTCATTAGCCTGAAATATTTCTGTATAAATTTTTGCTGCTTTAAAAATTGACCATATTTATTGACCATTTTTAAGTATATTGGCTATTTCCAAGTCTTTCAACATTTCCTCCACAGTCAAGTGGTATCTGAGTCCATCTAACTGTTAGTTGAGAAGAAAAACAAGTCTTTTTATTTTTCTGTTAGGTTATGAATGTGTTTCTTATTGTCATAAAAATTATTGGGCATCTTTAAAACATTTAATCTTTCTTCTAGGGACTTAACGTATCTCCTCATTTTTCCAAATGCTCTTTCATGAATCAGCAAAGTTTTGTAATTTTTAAATTTAGGTCTTACATATTTCTTATTGTAGCATTTTGTTGCTACTGAAAATGAACCCTCTACATTTCTACTATTTTGTAACAAATTATAATACACTTAGTGGTTAACACAATACAGATTTATTATCTCCCAGTTTTTGTGGGCCAGAAGTCCAGTACACCTGGTTACATCCTCTGCTCAGCATCATATAAGACCAAAATCAAGTTATCCTCTGGTGCATCATCCTTTGGAAGCTTTAGGGGGTAATTACCCTCCCAAGCTTCCTTAAATTGTTGGAAGAATTTATTTGCTATGGTTGTATGATCAAGATCCCAGTGTTCTTGCTGTCTATGGTCTAATCAACATCCTCAGCTACCAGTGATTGGTGTCAAGTCCTTGCCAGGTGGCCCCTCCAAAGGAGCTCTATTTCAAATATTAAATCTCTGACTTCAGGAAGGGTGTAGTCCCTTATATAGGCTCATACATTTAAGTCAGGACCACCCAAGATAATTTCCTTTTGATTAAGTCAATGTCAACTGATTAGGGACCTTCATTACTTCTGTAAAAATCCTTTCTGCCATACAAAGTGAAATAATCACCAGAGTGACATAGATCATAATCACAGGTTCACGGACATTCAAGGGAGGAGACTATATTGGGTTTATACTTAAGGAGGTGGGAACCTTGGATGCCATCTTAGAATTCTGTCTCCTATGTAGAGGCAATTAGTTATGGCTCAAAGCTTTTGATTTTCCTCTCTTGCCTCCTTATAACATAAAATGTTATCAGGCTTGGTCAAGATCAAATAGTCATTAAAAATATTCTAATTGAATTTTTGGCAGGAGTCAGCCTCCAAAGTTTTATATATACATGTTTTGCAGGAAAGCAAATGCAAATAGTTTTTAAAATATTACACATTCACTTAACTCTCAATCACTCTTTATGTGCTAAGTGTATCCTTTATGTATCAGTTAATGATGTACATTTCACATTTCAAAGTATCCTATGATTACTACCTACCAGTCAAAAGTTCAGTTTCATCAACATTTGTTTTGTATGATAGTTTTTGCATAATTGCTTGAGTATTTTGTATTTGGCAAGAAAAATCAAGAACAGTGGTAATATTAGGGAGAGGGACTTGTAAACTTAGTATAGTTGAAATATAGATAGAAATAGATAGGATTAAATTTCCAATTTTTTAAAGGAGCAATGGGACAGTCACTGGAATTAAGACAGAAGAACTTGAGTAATGACATAAGCCATGCGGGATATTTCAATTAGAGAACATTTAACATAAAAAAGACAGGATGCAGAGAAAACCAGACAGATACTGAAGGCTTATCTTCAGATAAATGGCTTATCCCTGCTGCCCTCCCCTCCAGGCTGGAGAAAAAAGAGAACAGGTGTCTGTGTGGAGGGTCTGGAAAGTCAGGCCTGGAGGAAGGTTCATGCCTTCCCACTAGATGCACAATTAGTTCTTAGACTTCTTGTTGGGTGCTGAGTGCACAGGGTTTGAACTACCAAGGGAGCAAGGCCAGCTGGTATTGGTACCTCTGAGGGGCTGCAGCTCAGCTGGTGCTAGAAGTGGAAAAGGAAGATGGCAGCTTCAGCGGATTCTGTCCTGAGTCAGGTTGAGGCTAGCAGGACTCAATAGCAAGAAGTTCCCTTTCTCTTCCTATTCCTTGTAATGCCTCTAGTTATCCCATCACTAGACCATATCAGGAAGTCAGCCGGAAGGACCTCTGGGAAATGTAGTTTTTAGCCTCCAGGCCCAGTATGTCAGAGCAGAGTACAAAGGAGGGTTTCCCATTGGAAATAGAAAATAACCATGAGTGCCAATATAAAAACTAGAAACGTGCAAAATGAGGAAAATGTATTTCAAACAACATTTGTAAAAGGTAGGGAATAACTAGGAATGTCATTATGTTTCTGAGGTCAAGGAGGAAAGGGGACTCTCTTCAGTTGAACATTCCTTGCCTTTGTCCTTTTAGAGCCACTTAGATTTCTTTTGGTGAGAGAATCCTTCTTTAGAGTAAGGAGCCCATTCCATGTGGTTCCAGCAGCGTTTGACACAGAGGTGGGGTATATTATCCAGTCCCTCAGTTATTAAGGACCCCTTTTACTTGGTGGCAGTAATTGGTTCAGAGATGAGCAGAAGATCCCCAAAACAGGCTAATAAGAGCTCTTACTGGGACTTCTTTCAAAACAATGACAACAACAAATACTATCCTCAGACCAGGAGTGGTGAAATATTCCAAGAATCCCAGCAACTCAGGAAGGGGAGGCAGGAAAAAGTTTGAGGCTAGCCTCAGCAACCTACTGAGACCCTCAGCAGCTTAGTAATAGCCTGTCTTCAAATAAAAAATAACAAGGGGTGGGGCTGGGCACAGTGGTACACTCTTGTTATCCCAGCAGTTTGGGAAGCTGAGGCAGGAGGATTGCAAGTTCAAAGACAGCCTTATCAATTTAGCAAGACCCCAAGAAACTTAGTGAGACCCTATCTCAAAATTAAAAAATAAAATGGGCTGGGGATGTGGCTCAGTGGTTAAGTGCCCCTGGGTTCAATGCCCAGTATCAAAACAAAGCAAAAAAAACAAAACAAAACAAAACAACAACAAAAAAAACATTCTTAGCAAATACTGGCCTTTCTGCTAAACTGGCAGAGTATGAGTCTGAGTTTGGGACTATCAAAAACCAGTGGCTGTTTTGTCTGCCACTGGAAAGAGCTCTTTTCAAGAACTGGAGAGAAAAAAGACTCTATCCCAAAGTGAGATTGTACTTTTCAGTTACATGGTTAGTGAATTCTTTTGTTGTTATTGTACCATATAAGTTGATTTTAATTTTAAAACATTTGACTTTTATATATTTTTTCAAAATACAACATGTCAAAGACAACAGAATAGAACGATTAAAAGTGATAGACCAAAATTAGATAGGTCAAGTATTTCATACAGAATGAAAAGCAGTTGAATTCTGATTGTACTTCTTAAGGATCATGACCTTGGACCCATTGCTTAAAATCTATTTACACCTCAAGTTTCTCAGATGAGGGTAGTAATAGTACCTTCTTCAAAGGATTGCATGAAAATCAATAGGGAGAATGCTCCCTTAGCACAATTGTTCTTGTGCTCAAGACAAATTAGCTATTATTATTATTGTATTAGTGTTATAATTTGAATGTGAGGTGTGCCCCAGAAGCTCACGTGTCAGACAATGCAATGCGGTTTAGAGGTGAAATGATTGGGTTAAACCAACCAGTGAATTAATCACCTGTCAGGATTAACTGAGTGGTAACTGAAGGCAGGTAGGGTGTGGGAGGAGGTGGGTCATTGGGGGCATGCCTTTGGGGTATATATTTTGTATCGCGAATGGAGATTCTCTCTCTCTACTTCCTGATCATCATGTGAGCCGCTTCCTTCTGCCACACTCATCTGCGATATTGTTCTGCCTCACCGTGAGCCCCAAGGAATGGAGCCAGCAGTCTACAGACTGAGACCTCTGAAACCGGGAGCCCCCAGATAAACTTTTCCTCCTCTAATTGTTCTTGTCAGGTCTTTTGGTCACAGCAGTGAAAAAGCTGACTAAAATAATGAGATAGGTCAAGTATTTCATACAGAATGAAAAGCAGGCATGATTCATGGGATGGCACCTAATCTATACATCAGTTGTATATTTCAGAGTCCAACTAGGAAACAGAAACAACTCTGAGTTTTTAAACAGAAGTAATTTTATACAAAGAGTTGGCCACCCACACAGACTACATGCTAAATAGAGGACAGTTAGGCAATCCTAAAATTGGCAATAACCATAGGCTGTTATCCTCTCCTAAGCTGGGGATTCTTAAGGTTTCCAGTCAAAGCTGGAACTATGCTGGGCTGTCCACCAGAAGCTGAAATCACAAAAGAGATGAAGCCACTGCCAGAAGCCACATGTACCAGAGAAAGTGAGCAATACCCTGGCTTCTCTCCTATTCCCACTGTCCAGGCTCTGATTGGTCAAGCCCAACTGCAGGTCTCTAAAACAAAAGTCTGGCAAATAAACGGCCAAGGTCAGAGCAGAGCAGGAAAACAGGAAGAATGGATCCATGGGAAAACAGTGCTCATCAGTCCTGAAAGGGGGTATTGAATTCTGCCCGCCATTGATTCATGTTCACATATACACACACAGTCAGCCTCAATATCCAGCAAAGTGGTGACTTCTCCACTTTTCTAAATATCTCGGTTACCCTGTTTGATTTGTTATTAAATGATTACCTACACTCTGCACTGAGTCTTACCAGGTCACAGTGGTTGGAAATGTTAGTCTTAAGAGAATACAAGGACTGGGGAAGTGGCTCAGTGGTGGAGCACTTGCCTAGTATGTGTGAGACACTGGGTTTGATTCTCAGCACCACATATAAATAAATAAATAAATAAATAAATAAATAAATAAATAAAATAAAGATCCATTGATAAATAAGAAAAATTTAAAAAATAAAGAGAATACAAGTTGATGGAAAAGTATAGTGCCTAAATCATTGGTGAAAGATGACCCAAAGTCCCTGGCCTTCAATTAAGTAAAAGTACTACACAGCTATCATCTTTTATTTCTGCATATTTATATAACTGGAAGCTGACATCCTTTGCAGTGCTTGAGGGCAAACTCTGGTCTGCTAGACCTGGAAGAATTGCATTGCATTTATTTTGAATCATAGCATGGTGCATGCTTTCAACTTGGGTAGTCTTTCATTTCCTGTCAAATTGTCTTCCTTTTTATTAAGTTACCCAAAGCTGGGCACGTTCTTCCCCTCTTCATTATGCCCTGTGTACAGAGGTTTTTTTAATCAGCATCCTCTGAACAGACTCTGTATTGTAAGAAATCCTCAGAAAATTGTTCACCATGGAGATCAGGGTTTGAAAATGGTCAAGATTAAAGGCATTTCTGGGCAGTTCAGATGACTCTTTGCAGTCTGTGTGTCTCTTTCAAGGTACAAAGAACCGCCTGTTTTATGATAAAAGGAAGCCAAAGTAAGCAGGGTTTTTGGAATTGCATCCCCAAACATTTAGGTTCACAAAATACATCCAGTCCTTCAGTCTCCCTCCACAAATCTCCAACTGCATCAGCTGAACCGTGGATTCTTGTTTCCTTCTTCAACTCCCCTGAGTGTTATCAGTGCAATTGCTTTGTTACTATAAAGTCAAATCATTATAATAGAAATTTTAACAAGTCAATATTTGCAAAGTTCTTAGCAGATGACAGAGCAAACTGAATACAGTTTCACCTCTCCCAAAAGTGTCTAATAGGGAATGCTAAGAAGTGACAAAAAGGAAATTGACTAGTAAGAAGAGGGAGAAAGATCAATAGATTTGAATTGTGTTCGCAGCTGCTCCTGCACCGCTGCCACCAGAGCTGGCCAGGGCTGCCTTTAGCTCACTGAGCTCCAGCTAAAGGAGAAGGAGGTTAAAAAAGGTGGCCTTTCTACCAAAGCTCCTGTAAAGCAGACTGCCTGAAATCTTCCTGTGATAAAGCACCCAGGAAACAAAGCTGGCTACAGAATCTGCCACAAGAGTGCGCCCTCTACTGGAGGGGTGAACAAACCTCATCATTATAGGCCTGGTACTGTGGCACTCTGAGGTTAGACATTGTCCAAGTCCACTGAACTTCAGATTCACAAACTTCCAGCATCTGGGGTGAGGAATTGTTCAGGATTTCAAAACCGATCTGTGCTTTCTGATCACAGCTATCAATACTTTGCAAGAGGCAAGTGAAGCATATCTGGCTATCCTTTTCACCTTGAAGACACCAACCTGTGTGTTATTCATGCTATACACGTAACGATTATGCCAAAAGACATCCAACTATCATGATGAATACTTGGAGAACATGCTTAAGAATTCACTACGAAGGAAAACATTTCATTCTCAAAAATTTTTTTCTGTTCTTTCTGTTATTGATAATTCTAAACATTAGATTTTTTTCCCTGATGGGGTCAAAGGCACCTAAGTATATGATTACAAGGGGGAAATAAGGGACATAAATCCATTTTCATTGTGTATGAATTTTTAATATGAATGTGGGGATGTAAAACAATGTAGTCAAATTGTTTCAGTGAACAAGTTTCAGCAATTCAACTTTATAACAATTATACATAGCTGGGTGTGGAAGCACAGGCCTGTAATCCTAGAAATTCGGGAGGCCAATGCAGAAGGATTGTAAGTTGGAGGCCAGCCTCAGCAACTTAGTGAGACCCTTTCTCAAAATAAAAATAAAAAGAGCTCAGTGGTAAAGCAGCAATCCTGGGTTCAATACTCTGTATCAAAAATAAATTAAATTTTTAAAAACTTTTTTTTCTGGACAATGCCAGGATTTGAAATTTTTTAAACAAATAAATTTCTTATTGACTGCAAAAAATAGATAAATAGAATTTTAAAAGATCAAGAGGTTTGGATACAAAATAAGAAATAAGTAACTGTCCAAAGAAAAAAAATGAATTAATGAAGCAGTTCATTGTCAGTTATGGCATAGAAGTTATTGGTGGCTAATCTTGCTAACCACTACCTAGAAAATTAAAATTAAGTCTAGGCAAATTCCTTTCCCATGTTCTTTACCACAATTTCAAAAGAACCCATGGGCAATATTATCAGAGACTTTGGCACTTTTATTGGAATTATCAGAGACATCCTCTTACTGTCTTTTCTTTCTAACTTTTGGCTAGATTGATAATTCCTATTTTTTTTTTTGGGGAACCAGGGATTGAACTCAGGGACACTCGGCCACTGAGCCACATCCCCAGCCCTATTTTGTATTTTATTTAGAGACAGGGTCTCACTGAGTTGCTTAGGGCCTCACTAAGTTGCTGAGGCTGGTTTTGAACTCGTGATCCTCCTGCCTCAGCCTCCCAAGTCGCTTGGATTACAGGCGTGCACCACCGCGCCCGGCTATAATTCCTATTTTTATTAACACTCTTGACCTCATTATTTATGGGTTCTGTAGAAAGCATGCTTTGGAATTTCAGATGACTCTGAATTGGGAGAGACAGCTAATACAGTGGTCAAGCTACTTGCCCTAGAGCCAGAAAAAGATGAGGTGGGAAAGTGAGGGAATGGAAGGGAAAGGGAGAACCAAAGTAGATATGGAGTTAGTCACTTGCTAAAAGAAAACCACTAATTGTTATTAGAAGAATATCACCTGAGGTCGAATAAGGAGAGATAATAAATATTCTCTTGTAGCCATTAAACAGGTACAAGTATTGATATACAAATCTTCCTCTGGTTGTAAATGCCCCAGGTTAGATGCTGCCACTAGTTGCATGTGACTCTCATACCAGGGGTGATAAGAGATGACCTGGAGTTTGATCCCTTTGGGGTTTCATTGTGAAATCTCTCCATCAAGTAACTGGAAACCTTGGGATGCGCCTGCGCCTTAATTTGTAAGGTGGCTGCACCCTTGGACATCACAGGAAACAGTTCTGTTCCTTCCTACACTTCCTTTAGGCGGAGTTCTTCCAAAAGTCAATTTACATCCTCAGCATCTGCTTAATGTGTCTGCAGGAACTGTTGCTTCTTGGTAACCCATTGTTAAGTGTGTGATGACATTTCAAGGTGATGCCTGGAATCATTCATCCCTGGGCTATCTCTCCATCACCCACCCCACCATTATTCATGTGTACAGACAGAGGCAGAGTCCTGTATTTCTGCACTGATTGTAATTATATTGTTTCATATTTCACAATTATCAAGGTTGGTATGTAAGGCTAATGAAAATCAAGGAAGAAATGTTAATGGTGTTAAAACTTCTTTAAGAAATAAATGCGCTGATGAACTGTTCTTTAGGCTTAAGAATGTGACTGGAGCATTAGATTCTATCCCAGGCAACACTAAGAAACAGCATGGGAATATTTCTAAGTAAAGCAAGCATGATTGTGAAGGAGTTTAAAAACCATTCCAAAAAAAAAACAAGAGAGGAAGCATTGAAAAATTGTAGAAGAGTAGCTGAAGGGAGATAAGATACAAAAATCTGAAGGGCTATCACAAAAAGGAGAAAAGTGCCTTGGTCTGTTGTAATCTATGAGGGTGGTTTAAAATTCCCTGAGACTCTCTGCTGCAATCCAGGAAGTGATGAATGTGGACGCTTTTTGGGGGACTAATGTTTGCTTTGCAGTTTGAGTCCAGCTGCCTTGGCAGTGAGTGAGCTGGAGAACAGGCATGATCTGAACGTTCAGTGCACCTTCATGCGGCCTCATGGCTGGGGGCAGTTTGCACAGGGCAACTGCTGTTGATCCTGGAAGACTGATGACATCCTAGGAGGAGAGTATGGGTTGGCAAAGCCAAATCCTAAACCTGAGTTTGGTTGGTCGTGCCCATCTCAGGGACTGAAATTTCAAGTCAACCCTCTAAATAGGCTGGAAGCACAAACAGCTTAAGAGTGGTAGCCCAGTGGGGTCAGATCCCACACTTTAAAAAGCAGGGCTCAGGGATGTCATTTTTCTCTCGAATTTATCTCAGGACTTTTCATTGTGAGGATGCCCCACCCACTTAGCCACCTCCTGCACTTTGGATTCTCTCTGAGCATACATTATTATGTATCACAGGAGTTCTCTCCTCTCCTTCTGGACACCGCTGTGTAATGACTCTTCACATACCTGGTCCCACTCTCCCTTTCCTTTGGTAGAAAGAATTGGAAAGTTTAAGTCAACTGCTCTTCATTGCTCCCTTTCTCCTGCGCCACAGGAAGCATCTAAGCCAGTAAGGCTCAACAGTCCCTCAAGGCCCCCTCCAACTAATCTTCCCTAGGAACATTTGCATTTTATCAGCAAACTGTAAACCTGAGAGGACAGAGATTTCTGAGCAGGGTGTTTCTAGAAGCTCAGTTTCTCAAGCCAATAGTTTTCCCAGATATTCTTCCATGAATAGCCAAAGAAAAGATCTTCACAGTGAGATGATGCTAAGAGTGGGCATTCATTCCCCAACTCTGCCCCCAAATTCACTGTCAAAGCCCTAACCCTCAGTCCCTCAGAATGTGATTGATTGGAGATGATCTCTAAAATGGTGTTGATATTAAAATGAGACCATTAGGGAGGGCCTTAACTGCTGTGCTTATCAGAAGAGGAAATTTGGATACAGAGACACCAGGGATGCCTGGGCAGAGGAAAGACCACTGAAGGACATAGCAAGAAGGTAGCCATCTGCAAGCCAAGGACAGTTCTCAGGAGAAACCAAATCTGCCAATACCTTCACCTCAGATTTCTAACCTCCAGAACCATAAGATTCTAAATTTCTGTTGTTTAAGCTCCTCAGTGTGGTGTTTTGTTTCAGCACTCCTAATATTCTAACACAGGAGCATAACCAGAATGGAGCTATGATCTCTGGGGGTTTTGTTTTGGATGACTTGGAATGTGTTTCTGATCACCTTGGATAAGTGATGGGGATTTGATATATTAAAGCAGCATATCAGGGCTGCGGCTATAGCTCAGTGGTTGAGCATTTGCCTAGCCTGTGTGAAGGGGGCCTGGGTTTGATCCTCAGGACCACATAAAAATAAACAAATAAAATAAAGGTACTGTGTCCATCTACAACTGAAAAACAATGTTTTTTAAAAAGCAGCATATCTCAATCTTCCATGTGCAAGAGCATCACCTAGCAGGCTTGTCAAACTGATTGTGGTACCTCACCTCTAAAGCTTCTGAGTCAACAGATCTTTGCACCAATTTCTTTGCTTGCTGAGTGTCTTCTCGGTAATAATGCTTGCTTTCTGCCTCCCCAGGGATTCGAGTCTTAATGGAATGTGCTTCTTTTCCTCCTGGGATGATCATTTGTGGGGCTCCACCTACTGAGAAGTCTTGTGTAAGTAGGAAAATGCCACTGACACGCTGGATGTTCTGATTAGTCACTTTTCCACAAGCATTTTGTTATCTCTTGAAAATTCTTCAAACAAAGCTTAGGCTCTGTCCCAAGCACATACTCTTTCCCATACCCATTATAGTCTTCAAGTTCCTGAAACATTAGTCCATTGGCAGAAACTTATTAGGCATTTGTTTCCAAACTGCTATTAATAACTATCATTACAATAAACATTATGGCACTTTAGCTTAGAGGTAGAATGAAACTCTTGTTTCTCCACTTCTACTGGAGGGAAGGGAAGAATCTGCATAAGCTGCAGGCCTCTCAGCCATGAGCTCTTTTTTTTTTTTTTTTTTTTGGTACTGTGGATTGAACTCAGGGGCACTCGACCACTGAGCCACATCCCCAGCCCTATTTTGTATTTTATTTAGAGACAGGGTCTCACTGAGTTGCTTAGAGCCTCGCTAAGTTGCTGAGGCTGGCTTTGAACTCGCGATCCTCCTGCCTCAGCCTCCCAAGTCGCTTGGATTACAGGCGGCCATGAGCTCTTAATGGTGGGCTATGCCCTGCAGAACACAGCAGCTCACCACCAACTTCTTTCTGAGTTCTTGTCTTGCAAATTCAAAGAAAGAAATTCACTGACAAGGGAAGGTGAGAGTGAAAGGAGTAGGATTTAGTCAAGAAAAGAAACAGAACTCTCAAAGAGCTAGAGGGGACCGGACAGCAGGTTGCCGCTTGAGTGTGCTAGTCTAGGGTTTGTATAGCATTTGGGTTCATGCTATTGGTTCATATTTATGCTAATCAGGATTTGGAAAAGTATCAAAGCTATGGTTAACCCTTGAGTTTGAACTTCCATTTAGGTCATTTTCTCACAGCTAGCTGCAATCACGGCTTCCCAGGTGGTTGAGGTCAGTGGATCTTGAATGCTGGGGTTCCAGGCTGCCGCACTATGTGGAGTGGGCACCCCCACTGGCCCAGCCTGGTGACCACAGGGTGACAAGTTGGCTCCCCTGGCTTGCCTCAGCCGTGGCTGGGAGCACCTGAGACCTGCACTTGCATGGTGACAGCAGTGACCTGTGTGAATGCACAGCACCTGGGTCACCTGCTCATGCTTGGCCAAGAGCAGCAGCATGCAGTGGGCAATGTGGCTGGACCCCAGGTACACTTGAATGGTGGCCACCACTCTGTGGCTGCTGCTCCTGGGACAAGAGCTTGGGCTCAGTAAGTACCTCCTTCTGAAGAGGAAAAGAATCTTTCTTAGAAACCCCGTTCTTCCCACTTCTCACTGGCCAGAAGCCAGTCACATTTACACCTCTGAAAGAATCTGAACAGGGGGAACAAGATAAGCACAGTGGACTTACAGGCAGATCAAGAAGAAACTCCTAGGACCAGTTTCCCCATGCAGAATAGAATTGCTACTTGAGTAAGCTGAGGTTCTGCAATGAATGAGGGTGGAGGAGTAGATGTTGACTTGGACCCAACAGCTCTTGTTGAGAACACAGATGTGTTAAAGATGGTTGTTCCAGCTGGGCACTGTGGTGCACGCCTGTAATCCTGGCAGCATGGGAGGCTGAGGCAGGAGCATCACAAGTTCAAAGTCAGCCTCAGCAACTTAGCAAGGCCCTAAGCAACTTAGCAAGATCCTGTCTCAAAATAAAATATTAAAAAAGGAGTTGGGCTATGACTCAGTGGTTAAGTACCCCTGTGTTTGATCTCTGGTCCAAAAAACAGAGACAGTTTTTCCTTTTTCTTAGAACTTTGAATGAAGCTCAAACAGGTAACTTGCACCTGCCTATTCTATGAAGAGGTGCCACACATGCCAGTACATTTTGACCCCTTTGTAGGCCTACCCATCACTCATCCACTTCAGGGACTCTTTGTGTACTTGTTTGTGCCTGGCCTCCTTTACTCAGGTTTTTGAGATTCATCCATTATCTCATGGATCAGTAGTTTATTTTTATCAGAGTTGGTTGTCCTGTATCCAAGAAGATCACACCCCGTCAGCATTTATAGCTTAAGGTCAATATGTGTATCAGTTCCTTTCTAGAATGTAGAGTTCAATCCTGGGGCTGAGAGCTCTGGAGTCTAGCACTGTAAATATGTGACTCCCATGATTGGATGACAGTGTGCCAGGGACGAACTCTCCCTGCTCTGGTAGATGGAGCAGGTCCAGATACAAGTTGGATTATCTAGGGGGCTCTGGGTATCCCCTAAGAAGCCTTTCCTTTCCTTTACAACTTGTCACAAGGACTGCTTTCACTCCAAGATTCTTGGACTTCGCATCAGAAGTAAGAATCCAAATTGCACCATGAGCTGCTGCAAAGATATTTTTCCCCTCCTGCCTGACAGACTCTTGGAAAACTGAAAGATGGAGACAGGGAGGTTCCCCTTATGTCTCAGCTCAACAGGGTGCATTATTAGCAAACTCTTGGCCTTGAAGTTGGGAGTCAGGTCCAGTATATCTAATTCAATCCCAATTTTCTGTTGGAATTATAGTAATCCCAGACCTTTGCACATCCAAAACTATGAGCTAAACACTTAATTCTTCAGTATATTTAACTCATGTGGTTATGAGTCATTGTTAATATGTTCAACAGATATGCTGGTTTCCAAGCTGCATATCCAAAGTAAGGGTTTTAATTATTTTTCTTAGTGATTTGCTCATGTCTGCATTCCAGCAGTCGGGCTTGACTGACCAAAGCCATCTTGAAATATTTAACTAGAATTCAGTATAGGACTGAGACATGTCAAATATTTCTAAGATCTCTATCCAGAGACACAGGTCACTTGTCAAAGTTCTAAACCCAGTTATAGTAGAAGGCAAAACCAATTATATATTTATATATTAATTTCATATATGGGATGAATGAAATTTTGAATTATATTCTGGAAACAAGCATATTATATTTTTTTACAAAATTGAGTAAATGGAAATTTTTATCTAGAGTGCAATAATTTTGAAGATTTTAGAGTGATATTGAAAATAAGGAAATTCATTAAGATCTAGCTATATATCTGTATCTATATACATCTTGGTTGACTTGAATTGTCATATTAGTTAAACAAGTAATAGAAGCTTGCAAAATCTACATATATGTAACCATGGTAAATACAAAGTATTATCCCATGGGGGTTATTTACGTATGTGGTATAATTCTACAAGTATAATTTTGCAACTTGACTTTTTTTTTTTTATTTTAACACTTAACAATGCCTTGGGAGATTCCATGACAGTGCACTTAGATTTAATTTACATGAATTCAGTTTCCTCCACCACTCAGTACACTTATGGAGTGGAGGCTGCTTGTTTGGTCTCTTTCACAGTGTCCAGGGGAGCTACCCTAAGACCATCCCCCAGACCCTGGAGCCACCCTCCTCCCAGTTTGTGGTCTTTGTTTTCATGAAAACACCTTTGCAGGCTGAGGGTGTCACTCAGTGGGGGGCGCCTGCCTAGCACACAAGAGGCCTGGGTTCTCTCCCCAGCACTACAAACAACATAAAAAGGTTTGGGGCCACTTGGTGTCCGGGGTATGCCTGGAAAGCCTGCCGGAGTCTGAGGACCAGTGACAAAGAGGCAGTGATGTGTCAGTCGAGGAAACAGCCCTGCTGGTTTCTATTTGCCTGGAGCCTGCCAACAGGGAAGTTCCAGAAACACAGTGGCCCTCTTTTGCACAGGGAGTCTGCACTGAGTGAGGTGGCTCTAAAAAGGCACGAAATGCCAGCAAGGGTTTTGCCAGTGGTCAATTTTGTTTACAGACCTGGGATTTTCTGTTTTATGAACATTTTCATGGAAGCCACTAGTGTGGCCATTGAAGGACTAAAACTACTAGGGGAGCTCCGAGTTTGCTATAAGTTTTCCAGATCAAGTGTGGAGTCTAACTCAAGATTTGCTTATTTCCTGACAGCTAAATTGATGAGAGCTTGGTATAGGACCCTGAGAAAATAAACCCCAAAACTAGAAAGCTTTATTCTACTTAGTACTTTGGAAAATGACAGAGAAGATATCAAATATTTTGCTTTCTTCTGAATTTAGGAAAAACTCTCTAAATCTCTGTTGATTCCTTTCTGTTCTTCAAAATGTAATAGTATATTCAAAATGTAGTAGTGTATAATAGTCTATTATAAACATAGGTATTAAATGTTGGGTTTAATAGACTCTTTCCACTAGGTATGTTAAAACCATGTGAGTGAAAGAAGTGAAAATACTCCCCTTAGCAATCATTTTCTATTATTTTCATTTCTATTTAGTATTTACCAATCCAAGTCTTTCCTGCTTTTCATTTCATTGCATTTCTTTTCCAATTGCTCCCTCTGGTCCCCCTCCACCAGTCATGTTCACTGTGACCTTTATTGGGCCTCTTTCCACTGTCTTCTAGCTCTGGGTCTCAAAATCTTTGGTCATTTTGGATTAGCCTTTTAATTTTTCTTCACTCTCCATATAGACACACTGCCATTGTAAGTTAATAGAAGTTTGATTCCTCTGCACATGACAGATCACAGTGACTGCTGTTAAGGTTTTTACCATCTGGAATCAAAGTCTTCTACTTCAGGCTGTGGGCAGTGAGATATTAAAGATTATGCTTTCCAAGCAGAAAGTAAGGGCAGGGCTTTTTGTGGTTATTACAAATTGTATCTTTCATTTCCTGAGAGGTGCCTGCCTTGGCGATGTTAAAATTTTCCAGCAGCAATAAATAGACACAAATAGTGTTACATTTCTGAGTAAATGAGGGAAAGGAAGCAGGAAAACTCTGATTTTGATGATGGGTGACAATTACAAGCTGGTTTTGGTCTAGTTTTACCAGGAAAGTTTAGGTAAGATGCCTTTGGAACCATTAAGGGCATAACGGTTATAGATGCCAATAGGTGTTCTGTTTCCTTTTGAAGGGTGGCTTTCTTTTGAGGAAATTCTTCTGAGGGCTTGTAGCAGACTCTCAAGGTGATACACTACCTTATCACATCTTTGCTGCCACTGGGTACAGCTGCACACTGCTCATGCCAACTTTGTTACTGCAAATGTAAATCCCATAGTTTTGTGAAATTTAACTCAACTTTCTTGATTGAAAAATGCTACATAATTCTTATAAAATTGATGTCACCTCTTTCTGAGACTGTGGACTTCCCCACACGCTTCTGGTCCCATGAAAAAGAAAAACTACTTTAAAAAAATTAGATAATACTTTTGAAGTTTGCTCTTAAAAATTAATACTTTTAAAATTCAAGCTTATTGACTCTAAGTATTCAGCCCAGGGTTGATAAACCATTTAGAATATAGGTGGATATAGATGCAAATTTTTATTCTAAGTAAATCACTAGCAGTTCAAATCTAGCAGTATATCAAATGATACATTATGACCAAGGAAAGTTATTCAAAGAATTGAAGGATGGCATTATATTAACTTGTGGATTGCAGTGCTGACTGATGGTTCACCAATCTGTTTTTGCTCCCTATTAAATGCACATCTAGACCACATTTCTCAGCCTCTTTCGTTCTTAGGTATGAATTTGTGCCTGAATTCCAGTAAATAAAATGCAGCTGGAAATGTCATGTGCCACTTCCAGCTCTGGCCCATGAAACTTTTTCCTGGGTAATTTTTATGAGAAAGATGGCAGAGCCACACATAGAAGTGGTGGGCAGAAAGGTTGAATAATCATTTGGAAGTCTCCCTCAAGAACATTTGCCCTGTCACGAGTGATAATAGCTCTTAATGCTAAGATTCTGAGGATTGTTGGTTACAGCAGTTGGCCTAATACTGACTTAATTTTAAAAAGAAAAATTCTTTTGGGCATACTGGGAATTGAACTCCGTGCTCTACCACTGAGCTACACCCCAGTCCTTTAGTTTTTATCTAATTTCTTTTCCCACCATGATACCACATTACATTTAGCTACATGTCTTCTTAGGCTCCTCTTGGCTGTGTCAGTTTCTCAGACATTTTGTTTACAAGAATGATGCCAATGACGCCTTTTGAGGCGTACTAGTCAGTGTTTTGTAAAATGTCCATCTTCTGGAATTTTTTTTTTTTAAATATTTTTTAGTTGTCAGTGGACCTTTATTTTACTTATTTATGTTTGGTGCTGAGAATCGAACCCAGTGCATCACACAGGCCAGGAACGCGCTCTCCCGCTAAGCCATAACCCCAGCCCTGCTTTTGGAACTTATCTGACATTTTTCTCATGACTAAACTGAGATTATAGGTTTGTGGGAGGAAGATCACAGAAGTAAGGTGCCATTTCATCACATCATATGAAGGTAAATACTTTCAACATGACTTATCACTGTTGACGTTGGCCCTGATCACCTTCTGAGTAGTGAGGTAACTTTGGTGGAGATAGTTTTGTTGGGTTTCTTCACTGTAGAAGCTACTCTTCATATCTCCTCTATTTTAAAATACAATTTAATTTTTTTTTCTTTTTTGGTACAGGGGATTGAACCTAGATGCACCTAACCACTGAGCCACATCCCCAGCCTTTTTAAGTTTTTGAGACAGAGTCTCATTAAGTTTGTTAAGGTGGCCTCACTAAGTTGCTGAGACTGGCTTTAAACTCATTATCCTCCTGTCTCAGCCTCCTGTGCCACTGGGGTTAGAGGCATGCACCACCACATCTGGCTAATTCTTTTGCAGTACAGGGCCTTGCACATGGTAGGCAAGCACTATACCACTGAGCTACAGATTGCTGGGTCATATAATAAGACCATGTTTACCTGGGTAAGCGACTGCTAACCTGTACCATTTTTGCATCCCCATAAGCAATGAATGGGATCCTGTTTCTTGGCATCTTCATTGAAAATTGTTATCGTCAGTTTTTGGATTTAATCATTCTAATAGGTAGGTAGCACCTCATTGTTTCCTGTGCTGGTAATTTAAACTTACATGATGCTATGTCAGGTAATTCAGGATTACCTGTGGATCTTTTCCTTTTACCTGATGTTTGTGACAATTCTTATTCTTTTTTTCTTATTCGGGGATTGAACCTAGGGGCACTCCACCACTGAGCCACATCCCCAGCCCTATTTTGTATTTTATTTAGAGACAGGGTCTCACTGAGTTGCTTAGCGCCTTGCTTTTGCTGAGGCTGGCTTTGAACTCCCAATCCTCCTGCCTCAGACTCCTGAGTCACTAGGATTATAGGCGTGTGCCACTGCGCCTGGTTCTTGTTCATTTTTTGATGATCCAAAAAATCGTTTTTCATGTTTGATTTTCTGATTACAGGATGGATGCTGGTAAGTACTTTTAGGGTATGAAGAAAATTTTCCTTCCTCTTAGGATTTTCATTTGCTTCTGCCTGGTGCCTGGGGGCTAATAACCCAGAACTACCTTTATCTAATATCAGGGTTTGGGCTTTTCCTAGTCCTCCCAGATAACCTGAAAGAGAGTTGCTTTGTTTACAGTTCACACTTACTTGTAGAATCCAACTTTCAGTTTACAATTCTAAGTGCAAGACGTTTGCACACTGCTCTCCTCTTGTCCTCCAGTTCTTGAGGGTAGTGGTAACACTATTCCAATTCTTCTGCCTCCTTTTCCACATCAGCAAATTCTCCCTCGACAAAAGAAGTTCCAAATGTTGGGGTTGGCAGTGTGAATTTCTCTTTTCCCAAGATCTTAACTGGCAGTTCCTCACTATCTAACTGACTTTTTAATGTTTTGGAGATGTTATTTTACTTCATGTGTATATTTAAACTTTCTTTTACAGGAGTTCTGTTCAAATTACCTAATCTACTGCAAATGTAGTGTCCTGAGTTTCCTTTGCTTCATCTGCCTGTCACTCCAGGTCTCCCTATAATTAACGCTTTGGGGAAGAAATTGTGATGAAAAATAAGAGTCCCATCTTCTCTTTCCTCAGTTAAAAAGAAGCATTTGGCTGATTGTCACTAAGGTGAAAAATTATACTACTTCCTGGACCAGGACTATTATTATTTTTTAAAATATTTTTAGTTGGCAATGGACCTTTATGTTATTTATTTATATGCAGTGCTGAGAATCAAACCCAGTACCTTACAGGTGAAGCACTCTGCTACTGAACCACAGCCAGGCCCTGGGCCAGGATTATAACACCTAATCACAGAATTCTCTACAATCTCTTATACAAAGAAGATTTTATTAATGAAAAGATCACATAAAACAAAGTTCTTGTGTACAATGTTATCTGTTTACAAATATGGAAAAGTTAATATTTACAACATGTTCCATGCAGTACGTAATTTTCTTTATATACTTTAACAGTATGCTAAATAGACCAAAAGCATCAAAAAACTTTAAGAAATAATACTTAATGAGAAACAAAATTAAGAAAATTCTTTAATATTTTAAAGTATGTTGTACAAAATCATTTTATCAAGACATTTTTTCCATTTGATTGGCACCAAAAATATTGTTAACACACCTTTGAATGTTCAGCTACTTAGCTGCAGAAATGAATTCTATTTAACATCTGAGAAAGACACTAAAGCACACAAAGTTTTGTAGTATGGAAGTTGGTAAAAAAAAAAAAAAAAAGTTAAAGGAAAAGTATAAGGCAACCTAAATGGTCATAATGCAGTGTTGAGTGGTCATAAACATTTAAAAAATGAAATAATTGCACTTGGCTTAATTTATAAAAAACTAAATTTTCATTTACTAATCCTTTAGGACATTTTATTTTAAAAATGCAAAGGATCAGGGAGCAGCACAATACAGTCAACATCAGACGCTCTTCCAGTAAGCACCTATTTCAGGTACACGATAGATATGTGAAGTTCCCAAAACGAGACTCTATAATAAAGTTCACTCATGTAAGATGATAAGGTAGAAGAAGTGGTTTTTAAAAGTTGAATGCCTATTATAAAACCCTTTGGTATTTTAACTATTTTTAACCTATAAAAATAATACCATTTTTCAACTTTCTTAGAAATTCTGTGTAAAAGCACCAAAGTAGTTCTAAAATATCAGAATAACATAATAAAAATATTTGAATTGATTTTCCAGGATTTCCAAAAAGTTCAAATACATATACTTATTTTCAAATATATATATGTATATATATATGTGTGTGTGTATATATATATACATATATATATATATGTACAAGGATAAGTTTTAAATATTTCAGCAAAGAAAAATCTTGATTTTCTCCTTAAAAAAATGAAATAGCATAAGTCGTCTTAAAAATACTTTCTAAGAGTAGAATCTTCATAAATAGAAAAGGAAGATTCCTCTAACTCTTCCTCCCATACAATTTAAAAAATATTATTAACCTGCACAAATTGTTTTCAGGCATATTGCTGTCACTAATTTTTGTGGAAATGAACTGTATTATTCCTGAAAAAAAATTTTTTTCCCTTACTAGTAGAACAGTAGACAATGCAGCTTTAAGTGCAAAATAAGAATGTAACAGTGATTTTTCCCCCACCCCCCAGGTGGGGGATTGAATATAGGGCCTCATAAATGCTAGTTAAGTCCTCTACCGCTGAGCGACACCCCCAGCCCAGCAGTGATTCTCCTAAGACAGTGCATTGGTCACCTCCAGTGTAACATGAATTTGCTTCTAAGTAATGAGAAAAAATGTTTTCAAGTATCTGAATGACTGCCAGCACCCGGCTCTTTTCTATCTTCAGAAGCTGAGTGAACAAGCAGAGATGTGGAAGCTTTGAGGTTGCTTGGCTCTGAAGAACTGGGCATCTGAGAATTGGTGCTCTGCATTGGTGCAGTTTCAGTAACATCACTCTTTGGACTTACCCTATTTAGAAGGAAAAAAGTTGACATACATGCATAAGCACAAATATGATGTCAGGTATCCTTATTACTGGTATTCATTTTTCATGAGTTTTAACCCCATGAGTTTCATGAGTTTTTAATGTAGACTTTAATCAGAGGATAATCCATTAAAACTCTTAGTACATTCTAACACTTCAAAATACAAATATTTTTTTTTTTCAAATAGTTTTTGATGACCTTAGAAACTTCATCAAGTGCTACCCATGTGTAGACTGAATATTTGTGTCTCAGAGGGAGCACAACGAGGGCAGATGACTGCCCACAGTTTAGCATGGTGGATTTCCTATTGTGGATGAGACACCATATTAGAAGCTAGGAACAAAAAGATGAATAAGATCTCGGTTGTGCCTTTGGCCTAGTTTGAGGTGGCTAGGTAAGATGATCTTGTGACCTTAAAAGTAATTAGCTGTCAGCATTCTAGCTAACTCAGTGTTGACCATTGACCTGTGTTTGGGTCTCTTATGATCATTTGGGAAAATTCATTAAAAATGTCAATATCCTTTCATGTCCAGAAAACAAAGATTTTATAATCGTCTTTGTATAAAATGATACCTTTCAGACATAATTATAATGTAGTATTAATGAAAATGTAGTCTATATTTCAGATGAATGGTAAATGTTTACCTAAATGTATAAGCAACCTTTAACTGCCATAGGAAATAGACAAAATTTTCCTTCTTGAAAACATATACATTAAAACTCTTCTTCAAGGGAAAATCAAACCAATAAACGGATTTATAGTCTGAACCCCAGATCCTTATATTAAAGAGCAGACATGTCATATTATAAAATGCTAACTTCCCAGATATGTTACGCTTTAATAAAAAAATGGATAATGCAGTAATTAAAACTGTGATGAGTTTAGATAACAAAATTAAATCTTACCTTCCTGCACTCCGAGAATCCTCAGACACAATGCTCTTATCCTTCATGCTGCCTGCCCCACCATTCTTGTCAGCCTGCTCCCCAGGGAGTTTGCAGGTAGAGGCTGCAGGGGAGGCAGGTTCACCACAGTCCTGTTCTCTTAATTTGGGGGTGCTTGCTCTGTCTGCTCTCACCTCTCTCACTGATGTTTCTGGAGAAGTTTGAATTTCTGTCAAAGTTTCTTGTCCTAAGTAATCATGGTCAGTGATTGCTACTGCAGAAGTGCCATGATTTGTTGTAGCTCCTGTGCTGGTCCCCATGGATTTGGAAATGACTTTCAGCTTATGTGAACTTGGTTTGTAATGCTTCTTTTTGTGTTTCACTTTAGAATTGTGCTTTAAAAAAAATTCACATGACTCCTGTAGCACTCTTCGACTTTCACTGATTGGACTGTAGGAAAATGGAAGAAGAGAATTTACTCAATAGATTTCAAGTGTTACAGTAGAAATCATAAAGGAAATGATAAATCCTTTGCCTCACTGTTTAAGTTAGAAATTCTATATGATTTTTGTTATTTATAAAATCTTGCAATATAAATACCGTGAAATAAGTACATTTTTATGAAATCTTTTGTGCACCCTTCAATGCTTTTGTCAGCAGAAACAGAAAACTGATAAGAAATCAAACAGATAAAAATCAAAGAATGAGGGCAAGGAAATTCAAACCAGCATGAAATAAGGGACTCACTGAATTTATATTATCTGTAAATAATCAAATATAAAAATAAACCACAAGAAAAAAGACATGGAATATAATTAATGGTCTTTGTTTAAATTTGTTTTCTTTCTAACCTTAAAGTTGACAAGTTACAGTGAAGTTACAGTGTGGGTATATAAATACGGATAGTCATAATAATAGCACACACAAAAAATAAAGACCAGTTAGGCTGGGCATGGTGGTACATGCCTGTAATCCTGGCAACCCAGGAGGCTGAGGCAGGAGGATCATAAGTTTGAGGCTAGCCTTACCAACTTTGTGAAACCCTGTCTCAAAAGAAAAAAAGGGCAGTAGTAAAGCACTCCCAGACTCAATCCCAAGTACAAAAAAAAAAGCCCAGTTTAAAGTAATTTTTCAGATTTTGAAAGCTTCTTAATGAAAAGGTTATGGTTCTGAGATTTGTATTACAAAGAGTTCATTAATCTAATCAATGGGAAAGGGCTGGGGATATAGCTTGGTTGGTAGAGTCCTGCCTTGCAAGCACAAGGCTCTGGGTTCAATCCCCAGCACCACACACACACACACACACACAAAAACAAATCAATGGGAAATAATTAAAACAACTCTACAGTATATTATACACAATGTTCATAAAGAACTAAAGTGAACTATAGGTATGCATATATTATAGGGTCTTCTGGAAGTTATATTTTTACCATTTTAGGTAAAAGATCTTGGTATTTTAATCAATTTATTCTAAAGCCATGTCAGATGATTCAAAAGGGTTCTTACTCTCTCTTGCGATTTCGTTTAAAAAACCCAGCCCATTCTGTGCATGTTTTTTTGCTTCCAACCCAGAAGACAGCAGAGATACCAACAATTAATGTCATCAGATATTTTATCATAAATAAGGCCAATTCTGGTCGAGCTTCTGTTTTTGCCTACAAAAAAAAAATATGTTTAAAACACAGAGAAAGTCTATATTGCCAATGTAAAACTTAAGTTATAAATCTCTAGTGTGTTTTATTATAGAAGGTTTGAAATAACATACTATAATGAACAATACTTAAGTGCAACATAGTTTTACCTAAGTTCTGAATGAAGAAACTTCGTATGTCTACACCTATATCTACATATCTTTATATCTAGTAAGGGAAAAATACCGAAATGTATTTAGGAATGATCTTTTAAATACTGTTATAATTTTTCAGTCCCACAGGTACAGCGGTCTCTTTTACCTCTAAATGTCTATCCATCTTCCTTCACTATAATCTACCATGATTATAAAGTATAAGTTATTATGACAGCTTATATTGTAGTCTTTCACATATTTATATTTATGTTATAAAAACCTGGTTGGCTATAGTAAAATAAATATCAGTAAAATGTGAAAATTAAAATCATACTTTTGTTTCAAGAATAAACTTTCAAATACTATTTAAAAATGTTGTACAACATAAAAATTTTACATATTCTGCTGTATATCTTGCTTTTTTGCACTTGCTATTTCTCAGAGATCATTCTACAGGCAGTATAGAGTTTTTCTTTCCTTTAAAAGACTTATTCCATTATGTGGATGAACCATGGCTTATTCAACTCCTCTATTCAAAGATATTTAGGTTATTTCTAACCTACTGGCATTTGTGAATAATGTTGAAGTGATTATCTTTATATGTGTAAAATAATTTTTAATTTGATAGAATATAGTTATTACCATACATCAATATTAAATAATGCATCTAATCTATTCTAAAATAAAAATTCTATTAAACATATTCACAATGCTTTAGAAATTTTATATGTTCATTCATTTTATATATTTTATATATAAGTATAGTAAAATTATATATAAATGTATAATTACATATATATAAAATTCTATATATTTGTTTTAATCTTAGAAACACCACCCTTACATGAATCATAAGCATCAGAAACACATGAAACAGATTTTGTTTCAATTGTATTTTTTTCAGTTAAGAAATAATGGACTAGGTAAAAATCAAATTGTTTGTTTTTGTGGTGCTGGGGATTGAACCCAGGGCCTTGTGCTTGCGAGGCAGGCACTCTACCCACTGAGCTATATCCCCAGCCCAATCAAATTGTTTAATAAGCATGTACTAAGCAAAAAGTTTTAAGATAATATGATCACATTAAATACCCTCAAGTAGGGATTTCCCCTACTAACTGAAGAAGTAAAAACAATCTCCAATTCAATAGAAGTTACTTCTCTTTTTCTCTCTCTGATGAGGTCTACAGCCCTGTGTTTCTGACTCTGTTCTTCACCTTTGTTAATCTGCCTTTGCAACCCAAATTAATTTTTAAAAGAATAATTAAAGGAAATATTTTTACTATTCCAACTGAAGCTACAGCTAAGGAAAGAACTCTTGGGACATTTACCCCATTTTTAGCAGATGAACAGGTCATCATCATTCCCTATGTCTGTAGGATTTTGTCATCTGAAATCTAATGTTCAGTCCATGAACTTAAATGTAAGTACGTTTCTAGGAACATTTTGTACATTAAAAGTAAACAGTGACACAATCCAAGCAATAGCTCTTACCTGATAAGGACATGGGATGTGGTACTGACGACAATGATCAGAGACCCAAGTTATCTCCCAGGTAACCCGATTCACTTGCTCATACACATAACATCCAAGAAGTGTCACTAAGGGCACAAGATACAGGCCACTGAAGACTCCAATTCGAATCATAAATTTCTTTAGTTTCTCTTGGTTCCGGCCATCATGCTGTATAACTTGTCGCACATGGTTTAAGGAAATAATGCCAGCTAAAAGAAGAGACAGCCCAACAAACACACAAAGGCACAGTGGCAAAAGTACAAAGTATCGAGAGGCATCCAGGTCGTAAAGGCCAACAAAGCAAACTCCACTAATGTTGTCTCCTTCGACTTTGTTCATGGCAAGAAGCATAACAGTGAGAAAACCTGGTATGCCCCATGCGACTGCATGAAACCACACTGCTTTTTGTTCAATGGCTTCACAACTCCATTTTCTTCCTGCAGCTAAGAACCAAGTAATGGTCAGAATCACCCACCACACAGTGCCAGCCATTGTGAAAAAATACAAAAACATAAACAAAACAGTACAAGCCTTATTTTGAGAGCCTAGAACAACAGTGTCACCAAGTTCTAGCTTCTCATCTGCCTTATTGCAGGCTGTGCTATTGCCTAGCAAAAATCCAATAAAGTACATAAGAGATACAATGCTATAACAGACAGAGTAATATATAATTGGTCTCTCTGGGTATCTGAATCTTTTAACATCAATTAAAAAAGTAAGAAATGTAAACAGAGTTGCACAAAGACAAAATATTGAAACTATCCCAATAAAACTTTTTGCAAACTCTAACTCATCATTTTTAAAATACATGTTGGGACATGGAGGTGCACACTGATCAATTCCCAGAAACTTATATCCTTGCCCCACAGATGTCTTAAGATGCCTTGGACACCAAATTCCAATGTCTCTTGGGATGTCTTCTGTTTTCTGAGGACCAAGAAACTCTGTGTGTGGATCAAGGGTTATAGGAACAGTCTCATCACAGTATTGCAATCTGTAAAGATTATAAAAACATTAAATATATGAAGTCAACATTTGTACTGATCTGCTCTTGAATCCGTGTTTCCCAAACATAAAATATTACTTTATGCATTCATAATGGATGAGAAGGCATACAAACCTAAATGGATTACAGGTTAGGGTTGAGTAGAAAGTTTTGAAATTGATTAAAAACTTGTGGTTGTCATGAGGCCTCAACACATGAATATATGTTAAATACAAGGCAGGTAAACATGAAAGTCCCCTAACTTGGAAAACAATTAGTCAAATAATTTTTAAAATAACCTCTGCTTTTAAGACTAAATATTTAAAAAAGAATTTATCTCAATTATTAGTTTTCAAACAAAAAGTACTGGCTTGCCTACTTATGGTTTATGAAATATAAGTCCTAGGGAAACTCGTGTGTGTGTGTGTGTGTGTGTGTGTGTGTGTGTGTGTTTTAATGGGGGTTGAACCCAAGGTCTTGTGTATGCTAGGCAAGATGTCTACCACTGAGCTATATCCCCAGTCCCACTTTTGTTTCCTAATGCCAACAAGCAAAGCACATCAATCATGTGACTAAGGTGAGGATAAATAAAATGAATGAAATGAGATTCTTTCCTGAATTGACAGGGTAGAGTTCAAGTTCTTAGAGAAGGGCAAGAACACCAATAAGAGTGAGGCTGAGGACGAGCTTACCTCATATCACCATTTTATTTAGGTTTGTCTGCTTGCTTCCCTTGTTTATGGACAGACCTGAGTGATACATAGGGATATTTCTCTCTTGTGCAGAACTTTATCACTGGGTCAAGTTTGTACACACCAGTATTATTTTGAAGGCTCTATGTAATTAAAAGTAGTGGAAGTTTTTAATGAGAAAGCATTTAAAAACACATAAGATAAAAATGGAGAATAAAAAAATATAAGCTCATAAGCAGAGCATGGCAGTGTACGCTTGTAATCCCAGTGACTCACTCAGGAGGCCGAGGCAGGAGGATCTTAAGTTTGAGGCTAGTCTCAGAAACCTAGTGAGACCCTGCCTCAAAAGAAAAAATAAAAAGGGCTGGGGATGTAGCTCAGTAGTAGGGCATCCCAGGGTTCAATCTCCAAATATGTGTGTGTGTGTGTGTGTGTGTGTGTGTGTGTATCAATGTGTGTATGTGTGTGTGTAATGTCCATAAAATGAACATTCATGTATCTACCAGCTTTATTAAAATGTATAACTATGTAAGTTTTGCTATTCTTTAAAAAAAAAAAGCACTACATAGGTCTTATTTCCTTCTCTTTCTTCTCAGAAATATTCGTTACTAGAAATTTTATTTGTATTCTCAAGTATTTAAAAATACTTCACTATATTTTTTACTAACAGTTATTTCATATATATTGTTTCATAGGTTTAGCACTTTACATAAATAACATGCTGTATATCACAATGCAATTTCCTTTATAAAACTCAACACTACATGTTTTTAGACCTATCCATGTTGATGGATTTAGGTCAGCTACATTCATTTTATCAACTGTATGGAAGCATTCTTGTATGTATATTACAAATTGCTAATCATTCTTATGTAATGGAGTTTTAGACTTTTTTTCTATTTTACAAAGGGAAATGATTACATAATTGATATTTTGGCTGATGACTCCTTATTTGTGCAAGAGTTTCTATACAAGAGGATTTCCCTGGGTGTAGCACATAAGCACCTGCAACTTTACCATATATTATTCAATTATGCATCTACCAGAGTGTAGGTTCCACAAAGGTTCTATAGTTTCTTCAGTCTAGAAATAAACTGCCAAAAAGCTAGTCAGCTTCCTTCCCCAATTTATTACATGAGATTTCACTATATGAACAGGATATTTAAAATTCCAAATCCCCAATGTCTGGAGAAGAGGAAACAAAAGTAATAAGTAAAGACTGGTGTATAAATTCAGTGAACTGTAAGGTTCATTCATGAGTTAACTGTGCTAAAAATTCTATTTTTGTAATATGAACTCTTATTTTAAATGATCAAGCCAAACAGTATTTATTATGTTTATTCACTATCATTGACATGCCCAGACTGAATATTTCTTTTAAGAAAAAAAAATTCCTGATATTTTTATATCCAATAAAGATAATTCACTTTGCCAAAATATTACACTAACACCAATCTAAAGGCATATTTAATAAAAAGTACTTCGACCTTAACATGGTAGACTATTTCACATTATAGACTGCCTGTTAACAAGCACTTTGGCATCATTTTCAATTTGAAATGCACTGATTAATTCATGAATGTGGCACAGTACAGTGGGTGAGGAGTGATAGATCATACCAGTGAAGTGTCTTCATGAAAGCAAAGCAGGTATACGTTCTTGGGGGGAAAGTTGGACTATCATAATAAAGACAGAAAAACGAGGCAAAGAAAAACAGTGTAATAGACAATATAAGATCCCAAGACTCTCAGGTGGCATGGTGGATATGCATTGCTGTGGGAAGAGTGAGAAGAGGAGAGGGAAGAAGCACAACAGGTCACAATGAGAGGTATTAATCTATTGGCAAGCTATCCAAGGATGGTGGGGCCAGAGCTGAAAAGAAAGCCTCATTTGCCAAGAGACTCCTCCTCACATACAAATGTGTGTCTGTGCTCTGACAAGCTGAGGAACCCACAGGCCTCAGAGAATTAATTCACCTTTCTATTTTCCTATGGCAAAGTATCTTCTGGTATCCAGAGCCTTACCAGTGCAATGACCACAGGGTCCTATTGCTTCTCAAACAGGAGAAAATATCATTATATTTTTGCCACAAAGCTGACTATGGTAAACCCTTCATTATACTAGAAACCTTTTAGTAGGCTTAAATTAGGATTTTAATCAGAAAATTCCTCTTTTTTTCATATCTTCAAAGTTAGATGCCATAAAAAGCTTGAAGGTTTTATTTACAGAAATGAAGAAAATAAAATTTCTCTACTGTAGAACACACCAGAATTATTCCTATATGTTAACCCAATTAACATTTTTTTTTTTTTTTTTTGGTACTGGGGATTGAACCCAGGGGCACTCCACCACTGAGCCACATCCTCAGTCCTATTTTGTAGTATATTTAGAGACAGGGTCTCACTGAGTTGCTTAGGGCCTCGCTAAGTTGCTGAGGCTGGCTTTGAACTCGCAATCTTCCTGCCTCAGCCTCCCAAGTGCTGGGATTAGAGGCATGTGCCACCGCATCCAGCAACCCAATTAACATTTTATAAAGGATGTTGTTTGTGGGTTTGCTTTATATGAGCAGGATATAGTTTAACACAGGGCTTACACAATTTTTTTAAAAATGAAGATTCTACTTCCCAATCCTAAGTATCAAGTATTCTCATATGTGAGATAAATTTGGTTTGGTTTAATTATAAGAAAAAAAAAGGTCAGTTTCTTAACAAAATCAAAGTACAAAAATCCAAACTCCAAAGGAGTTGGTAATTACAGCACAGACCCCAGAGTAAAGTTATAACCTCTCCTTCTATGAAATTGAATGGGCAATTCCATAAAAAGAAAGTGTTTTCTCCAATGACAATATCATCTTCAAATATAAATATAAATTATTTCATCTTCCAGGTTCTTCCACTAAGTAGTAAGATCTATGACAACAGAGATTTTTGAAGGTAAGAGTGCTACATGACTCGCCAGTTTCTTCACCTCTCTTCTTTTGCTGTCACCATCCTTGGTGGTTTGACCATCCATGTAGAAAACCCACTGACAGTCTGGTTTCTTAGCTCCCCAACTTCCTCATCTTCAATGCCTATCCATAACCCACCTGGGATACCTGCAATCACAGGGCATCCTGCAACAGCCTACAGATGTATACTATCTCCAAAAGTTAATTCCAGCATCCTGCTCTTAGTCTACCAGCTCCTATCTTTGCAGCTTGTTTATTTTTAAAAAGTCCACTGTGCCTTTTTTTAAAAATCTCACTGAAATCTCCTCAACCTTGTCTTCATACAGCACTCTTTCCATTTCTTTGTTTCATTCCTTATCCACTTAGATTTTCTTGGTCCATCATTTCAGTAACACCCTTCTAATTATCCTTCATTTTCTTACTGTTCCCTTATCTTTGCACTGAACCCATCTGACAAAACCCCAACCACAGATAAATCCAGTTATCTATGTTCTTGCACTTAGCCCCAAGCCACCTATGCTGCTGGAGAAGGTCTCAACAGGTCAGACGAGATCCACTACAAATTCACCTGATTCACCTGCAGTGTTACAAAGCATTTCCCGTCTATTTACTCCTCCATTCTCTATACTTATTTCAAACTCATATCCTTTCTCCCCAGATCCTTCACAAAGGACTTTGACTCTTACTGCTTCACAATAGAAACAGAAACTGGCAAGTAGGATTCTTCCAACAATCCTTAGTAAACATACAACTCCACCTACATCTGCAGCCATCTTTTCCTCCTGGGGTTATAACAGCAGCTACTCCTATGCATGGTCAATATTGTACCTGTGGGTGGGATCCTACCTCCTTCCCTGAAAACTTCTATAGACAATCTCTTCTACTTCAGATATACTTGCCTTTTCCATGTTCCCAGCAGTTCTTACAGTAGTCAGTTCTTTCCCATTAAAATATAACCTCCCTGACCATCCTCTTCTGGCTCCCACACTCTCTTCCTCTGCTTTACAGCCAAATTTCCTGAGAAATATCCACGTGTCCTGCTTCACTTTCCATGCACCCTTTCATGCACTGCAACCTTTCCTTTCCACAATTAATCTAGTGCAAAAGAATTTTTTTTTTTTTAAACTGGCAACACCTGACACTTCCTCTACCTTAAATTTCCTCTGCCTTAAATGCATTTTTCTCTTTTGGACACACATTTTCTAGCTTCCCTGTTAGTTTAGTTACTACCAAATGACTGAAGTCTAGCCAGAAGGAAAGCAAATGGAAAATGAACTTCCAGAGAGAGGCATGTTTCTATCTTCTCTCTCTCCCGTCTATATGATTGTTAGTAGTGCAGAATGGAAGCAGCCTGGATTCCTCAGATGAGCTGCCATGGACAGCTGCCAACTCATGAGATTGTGACACAAGTGCCCTGCTCTACACAGAAGCTAACAGGCACGTGTCACCCATTTTTAATTTAAAACACATGGAGACCTTCTCATTGCTCTCAGCATTAAAACATGCAAGATGGGCCCTGAACGGTCTGACTGCTGCTTCTCTCTCCTTCCTTATTTTGCACCAGTCTTTCTTATTCTCATCACTGCAGCCACACTGGCCTTATAATTCCCAAATATGCCAAGCTCCCTCCTGTCACAAGGTTTCTATTGTGAAAATACTCCTATTGTCCAAATGCTCTTCTCTCCTCTCATTGTCCAGTTACCTCGGTCAACCTTCATCTCAGCAGTCATCTCCTTCCCTATCCCCCAGTTATGGTCAGAGGTACCACTATACATTCTCAAGGAACTATGTACATCTCCTTTGTTCTATTATCAGTCTTAATTTTTCACTTATTGGCACAATGATTTGATTATTTTCCATCCATCCTGTCTTACTCTAGGTTTCCTGCAAGCTAGAACCAAATCTGTTTACTGCTAACCATTATATATGCAGTGTTTACCACCATTTTGCCAGGCATATATTAGGTGTGCAATAAACATTTGTTGAATTAAATAACGAAAGCCTGTCACTAACATGGTGAAGAGCTAATAACATTAAAATACGATGAGTACTTTTAGTGAAAAACATAATTTACCTGTCACATTCAAGTTCTTCAGGCCATCTGATCCCAAAAGTGTCAATTAATTTTTTACAATCAGAATATACTTTCTCACAAAATTTACGACAAGGTGGAACCACATGAATTTGGTCTGTGCAGGTTGGTACAAAAGCTTTGCAAAGGAAAGTTTCAACATTTGGTGAACATTCCAGATTTGCAAGAGGAAGAAAATGCTACAAAGAAAAATAGAAAAACAAGGTAAGGAAACATTTTCATATGTTCAAATAAAATAAATAAATGAAGTTCATTTACTGTTTAAAGTATATACATTTCGCTTATACTCTAAAAGAATCTTTAAATATCTGTCTCAATATAATCAAATTTTGAGGACATCAGTATGTTTAATCTGTTAGATGTAAGATCCCTTGATACAAAATGGATGCTATTATTTTATTCAATTATACATGTTTTAAGAATACATGGATTATTCCAGCAAAACTGCCTGTCAGAGTCATCAATAAACTCCACATTGTCAAGTCCAATGCTAAATTCTACTCAACAATCAACACAGAGTTTCTTATCCTCTTTCTAAGACACTTTGTTCATTTGTCTTCTGGATATTAACTCTCCTGAATATCTACTATTTTACTGACTGTTTCTTTGTTTGATCCTTTTTCCTTTCCTGATTCTAAATATCGAAATGCTTCAGTCCCTAGAATTCTCAAGCTGTACTCACTCCTCAGGGGACACTCGCTGGCCCCGTTCTCTCCTGTGAAGTCTAGACTTGAGTGAACATCTGCTTTCTGAACAACTCCATTTGGCTGTCAACAGGCATCTCAAACCCATATATCTAAGACACAACTCAATCCCATTGCAGACTTAACCCACAAACACTCTCTCCTCGGTCTACCCCACCTCAGTAAATGTTACCACAATTCACCAAGTGCTCACACCAAGAATCTTGTTTCATTCTTTACTTCTCTCTTCTTTCATTCTATATGGAATCCATCAGCAAATGCTGCTGGCTCTCTCTTGAAAATATATTCTCAATCTAACCATTTCTCACTATTCCCACCCAGTCTAAGCCACTATGTCTTGCACCTAGACTACTGAAAAACCTTCCTAGCAGGTCTCACTACTTCCCACTGCTGCTAATCTTATAGTTAATTTTTCATATCAATCCATATTCCCACCAATGTGATTCTTAAAAAATCTAAGTTTGTCCTTTTTCAAAGACTTTCATAAAAAAAAAAATTCTAAAGTCTTTACCAAGTCCTATAAGGTCCCTAACTCTAATATATCTCCAATTTCATTATTACCATTTTTTTTCTCTTATTCACTCCACTGTCACCAAATGAGACTTTTGCTTCTCCTTATTTCATGTATATTTCTGCCTCAGAATTTTTGCATTTGCTGTTCCCTTCACTTCTTCCACCAGACAGTCACATGGTTATTGTCCTTATTTTCATCTGCTCAACTGTCATCTTAGAGAGGCATTCTCTACCCAACCTACCTAAAAATGATCTAATCATTCTCCATTCCATTGCTCTAATTTGCACTTCTTCTAAGTCCTTACCAACATTGAACATTTTATTATATATAGTTTATTTCTTAATTTCTGCCTTTTCCACTAGGAATGTAAATTCTATGAGGAAAGGGACTTTGTCTATTCTGTTCACTGTTTTTGTTTGTTTGTGATGCTAGGAAGTGAACACAGGGCCTTATGCATGCTAGGCAAGCACTCTACCTAGTTGTATCCCTAGTCCTCTGCTCATGGATAAATCTCCAGAGCCTATAACAATGTCTGTTACATAGTGATTTATTTATATTTACTGAAAAATGAATGTTTTCCAGAACAATGAGTGAACACAATGACAAGGTGTGTCAATAAAAAATTTCAGAGCATTAAAATAAGGAGAAGATCATAATTGTTTCCAGAGGGAATATAAGGGCATATGTTGAATTTAATTTTGAATATTTGGTAATAGTGCATGCTAGAAGGCAATGAAGAAATAACTCTAAAATTCTGAAGAATTCAACTTATACCTAGCCATATATTTTGGTGAGGTTAAAATAGTGATATTTTTGGCTCTATAAAATTGTTTTTAAATTTATTTGAGTATCCCTTTTTAGAGATATATAAACCAAGAAGGAAAATAATATGAAACTCAGGAATTACTTTATCTAGTACTGAAAAATGGCAAGAGGAATCCTCAATAGGACAGAATCTAGTCCAGAAAACAATCAGAGCATATTTGATAGAAGGACAGATGGCTGAAGGAAAAAGATCTCCAGGGGATGGGAATGGAGTACTGGAAGTGACAGATTATATGATATTTAGAGTCCTTGGGAAAACTGTTTCCAGATGATTGACAAGTCTGTTAAGGCATCTGAAAAATGTCAGCAGTAGGCACATAAAGCAAAATAGTGATAAATACAATTTTTGCATTAACTGTGGGGGGAGGAGGTCTTAAAGAATAAATGTAATGCAAGTATACTACTTTAACTCAACAATGTACAATATTTGATATACTTAGTAATGTTAGCACTGACTACTGATTTAGTTAAAAATTGTCTTAGAAGACTGGGAAGAGAAATAAAAATGGTTGAAAAGAAAAATGAATTATCAACTACAATTACAGGAAAGAACAAAGAGCTACTGCTTGAAGTTCTAACTTGACGAATTAATAAATAACAAAGTAAACATACTGGTCTGAATATGGCTTACGCACCAGAAGAACACCTACATGAGTCCAAAGTGCCTGCCTCTGGGGAGCAAGACTGGGATGGATGTGCGGCAGGGTGTGGAAGGACTCTTCCTTTTCCGTCAAAAACCCCTTTAGTATTGAGGGCTTTTCCTCTAGCTTTATTCAAGTAAAATTAATTGATATATGATAAAGTAAGTATGTATAAATTCTATAATTGGATAAATTTTGAAACCATTACCACAATCAAGGTAATAAATATAACCATCACCATCCAGTTTCTCCTACCCCTTTGTAATACCTCTCTTCTCTCATCCCCTGTACCTTCCTTTCCCTTATCCCCTCCTCAGTAATCTCTCACCCCTGGTAACCACTGATTTAGTTTCTATCACTACTGAGTGGTATTTTACATAAGTGGAATTGCATAGTATGTTTTCTTTTTGTTGTTGGCTTCTTTCACCCAGATCATTATTTTGAGATTCATCCAAGTTGTTTCATGTATCAGTAGTTTTATTCATTTTAATTGCTGGGTAGAATTCCATTGTATGGCTATCCCATCATTTGTTTATCTATTTACCCATTGATGGACAGTCTGAAATATTCAAAGGACCTTGGACTATGACTATCTACTAGGAGATAGTTAAATAAATAAAGCTATGCTGGCCAGAGACTTTAGGTTAAGGATATAGATTTGAAAATCATCAGTATAAAAACAGACACTAAAAGAAACTGATTGACATTACACAGACAAGATGAAAATCCTGATTCAGGGGGAATTGTACTGAACCTATTATTGGCATTTACTTCCTCTCCAAATGCCACTGAAAAAAGATGCAAAGATTTAAAGATGAAAAACAAATCCCTCATTACATAAGAAAAAAAAAACACCGAAAATTCTCATCTATTACTATAAATTTCGACACATTTCTGGAAGATATAAAGAAGGAATGAGGACAGATACTTTCATCAGGATGGTCAGCATAATAGCTCTTGACATAAAAAACATTCAGATTCTAGATAAACTGCAACAATACTCTTTAAAATGCATTGCTGAGCACTGGATAGACCTAATAAAATTTCCTTAAAATATATAAAGTAAAACTGACAAAACTACAAGGAGAAGCAGATAATTTCATGATCATAATAAGAAATTTCAAAACATCTTAATAGATAATAGACAGAAAATTAATAAATAAATATGAGATATGATTAGAGTACTACAATTAACAAATCTGATTTAAAGGGTGCATACAGATAGAACCCAAACGCAATAATTAAGGATACTGAACCCATGGAAGTTTCACCTGACCACTATAGTTGGTATTCTGTATCTCTCTTATTTGAATGATGATCAGAAATCTAAGCCTTTGACACCTCACAGGAAATTGTTGGAGAGCAAACAGCATAACACTTTTCTCTTCCTTTATCCTGGGTATAGTGGTGTGGGGCAGTGCCCAGCTATGCAGCTAACCTTCTTCGGGACTGAAGTGGAGGGAGGAAGGCATGGGCAACTGGTGCATTTACTTCTTTGTTTACTGTCCCCCAAAAGCCTAGTTCCTAAATTTTTCCAGTATCTGATAATTAGATTCTTTGGCAGAAAGAATTAAAACATACTGTATTTTAATTGTAACTCAGAAGACATTTTGCAATAGCCATGATAAACTGATGTTCAGCACTGAACTAAATCACCCAGCTCGAGGGTTGGCAAAATGAAAAGCTACAGTAAAACAATTTTCTTACAAGACACACATGGAAACCACGTCCCTTGTTTAATTTTTATGGAGTGCCAATGTTGGTTAATCCAATAATGCTGATGTTCACACACTGTGCAAAGGACAAACCAGATGTTGAACACTCAAAATCCTTCAGAGGCCAGGCAGGTAGATTCAAAGGGGTATAAGACAATGGAGGTTTTGGGGTAGCATCTGCCACTCAACTCCAGTAAGGTGTTATTTGGAAAGGTGGGCACAGAATTGTCAGATATATCCATGTTTTCATGAGAAAACAATGAATTTTTGTGTGAAATCTCCCAAATCTTCGATTTGGACACTTTAATTCACACATTTAAAACATGTGTGGGACAAACAAAACATGTCTTTGTGTCAGACTCAGTTGGATCACCACCTTCCAAGTTTTGTTGCAAACTAACAGACTTAAAAAATTCTTGGAAGGAACCCAAGAAGACATTTAATTCAATTATTTTCAAAGTGTCTGTGAGCTTCCATGTGCACATGCCTATCTTGCCAAGAAACGTTTTCTTTAAATAAGAGATTACAAAGAAGCCTGACTTATTAAATAAATAAAGGCACAGCTGCTCTGGCTGAAGAGGAAGCCCTCCCTGCAGAGAAACCTCTCACTGTTTCCCTCACTACCAATGACCTCAAAGCACCTCCAGAGATCACAGATCAAAAACCACTGACATAATCCAAACCCGCAGATTGTAAGTGAGAAAACTGAAGCCAATTTCTTGTTGGAAATTATTACTGAAATTCCAAAATCTACTCTGGATTAGAATCTAGATATCCTTATTCATGATCCAGTGGCACTTTTAGCAGGACTACAGCTGCTGATAACAAATCAGAGATTTGCTTTATTCGGCATTTAACCATAAGTGAGGCACTACGTTTTTAAATATACCATTTACCTTTACAACAACCCTGTGAGGCAGATGTTCTTATGTCCACGTGCAGACAAGGTACCTGAGGCTCTGAGAGGTTAAATCTCTTTGTAGAGCCATAAAAGTAGTAAGCAGTACAAGCAGGATATGAACCTGGGTCCACATGACTCCAGAGGATGCCCTCTTGAACCTTCACATGAAGCACCACTCAATTCTCCCTGAGAATCACCCTTTCCCAAAGCACTGGACAGGCAAATATGCCAATAAGGATGAGGGGAAGAAAAGATATCAAGAGAGAATTGTAAATGTTTTACATGAAAGAAACTCTCCAGTTTGAAAAAACAAATATTCACAGGTCACAGATCAGATTCAAACCTCAAACTATGTTCATTATTCCAGATAACACACAGACCCCCAAAGCAGGTAATTTTGAACAAATAATTCAGAAACAAACAATGGCACTTCAAATAATGAATCAGCCCATTATTGAATGTAGTGTATCAATCAGTTGAATACGAACAGAATGAACATATTGCCCTAATCTTTTGAAGCAAAAATCTGAATAGGAATCAATGTTCATCCACAATATGTCCTACACACCCTTCTCAGAATCCAGCCTTTAGATACAAAAACTAGGAATCTGACTCATTGCAATATTTATGACCACATAGTTTTATACTCTCAAATCCATCAGATATTATCAGATATTATATCCATCAGATATAACTATGCTAAAGTATTTAGCATAGTTAGTGCATATAAACTTGTGAATTGAGCAAATATTCAAACTTCCTGGTCTATTCAGTCTGTTCCTTTTCTTCCCACTTCATGACACATCTTATTCAACTCTCTTACTGACCTAGTACCTCATGATCTCACTTATGAATACTTTTTTTTTCATATTTCATTCTCAAAAAAACCCATAACTAACCACAACAAAAGTATCAATAATGCTTTTGAGATTCTACCATTCAATAATAAATAAAACAGTCCTATTAATTACAGTTTTAATCCTCAGAGAAATAAAAGATACACTTCTTCAAGGAAATGGTCAGTTTGTGGCAGAAATCCCTAGAAATGGCTGTTACTATTAGTACTGGCAGAGTTTAAGAAGGAGGAGGCAACTAAGAAGGTGATTCATACCTCTGTTCTGAAAAATAGCCTAAGTTAAACAGTAAGATAAATGGATAATGAGAACCAAAATACATGGAATATTTTATGTAATCTTTTTCTGGAAATAATGCTAGTATTTTAATCCTAAGGTCTAGGTACTCTTTAACTATCTGTGCCTCCACTGACAAAAAATTTCTGTCTCTGAATCTCAGTATCTACGAGTTAAACGAGAGCTACAAACTATTGAATGATTTCTAAGGACACTAATGACTCAAGAGCTTATGAAGAGGGTAACAAAGACTTGAGTAGCAGACTAGAGATAAATTTCAAATCAACTGTAGATACTACAATGAAATTTTCTCTTTGAAAATTCAGTGAACATTTGCTGTTTTCATCTGCCCAGCAGTCCTATTTTCTTGGGAATCCAAAGTAGGGGAGATGCTATAGAAGATAAGGAGGATGTTGGGATGCACTTTGGCAACAAAAACACAGGCTTAGCCATTTAGATGTTCCAGATATTGTGATTCTGAGATGGCTGGGTAAAGAAGAGGTACAATTAGATTATTTGTGGCAGCTGGAGAATGATCAATACTCCCTGCAATGCCAAATTAACTGTCTAGAGACAATGATTCAGAAAGCGTCCAATGGCACTGGCCTTGGTGACAAACTGACCCTATAGTGTATGTCTGGGTTCCCTCTGCCCCTCCATATATTCTGAGTCTGGTTCTCCAGCCTCCCTGTGAATTCTATAAGCTGTTGTATAGCCATTCATTTTCTGTTTTAATTAGCCAGAATTGGTTTCTGTTATTTGTAGCCAAGAAGACTGACTATACAACACTTACAATACCAAAGTGTTGTAAGTGACCTCAGCAAAATGGGTGAACTCTAGGAGTGGTTTTCTGGCCTAACTTGAGGCTAAAAATAGCAATCAGCCATCAATATTTGGAGCAGTAAATTGAGTTATCCTTTTAATTTCTTAGATTCTAAGTATATTTGAGAACCCAGTGAAAACAATGCTATGGAGGCATCAAATGAATGACTGCCACCAGAGAAGAAAACAGAATGAAGGACATGAGTTATTAAAAGATTATGGTGTGAGGTGAGGGCTTCAAATGGCACAGTCTGGCTTAAGAAGAGAATGACAAATGAGCATCCCTAGATTCTTGACTCAAGGTATAAAGTAAAGAACAAGTACTCAGAGGACTCAGGACTAAAGTTGAAAACCAAATGCAGTTTGATTTTGCAGGCTGCCAATTTACAATGCACAATTTTTCCTCCACATAAGAGATCTGGTGATATTGTGGTTCAGAAGCAGTGGGACCCAGAGTTCTGAAGTAAGGATGTGTAACAAGATTCACAGTATTATACTCACACAGTACTCTAAACCCACAGCCCTCAAGGCAGATTGTCCTCATGGAAAGACTTATTCTGCAAGAAAAAAATAGCTTCAAGCTCCAAATTTCCCTTCAAAGTCTCACCCTATAACTAGAGTTCTACCCCAGCATGCCCTAGGATGGTAAAAAGTCAAAATCAAATCTGGAAAAAAAAATTATAAATTAGTGATAAGATACTGTGGAGATTGATTTCTGAAGTTTCTAGATTAAGGAAAAAAAGAAAACAATTTTGGATGGAGTTAACATATACTAATGGGTTTTATCTCAGAGATTCTAGATTTCAATGTTCTAGCTTCAGACAAAGGGCTTTTGGAATTCAGATAATAAACTGGGCTTTTGATGGGGCTCAGTGGGACCCCCAATCCAACCCACTGTGATTTCCTAAGTCTACACATGTATACCTTAAAAGTTGTATTTAGCAAAAACACAATCTCCATATTTGTTTTCTGGATGTTACCAAGGTAGGAGGGGTCAAACAAAAACCATTAGAGGTCTCCCTCCCTAACGCGACAGAAAATCAAAAGTAAAGTGCAGACCAAACAGGTTTTCTGAGATAGTGACACCATTAAAAACATATTCACCTCCCCATTTTAACAGTCTAGTGCAACTGAATATGTTGTTAACAAACTGTATGAAGCAATCATAATCAAATGGTTAAGGCGCTTTTCCAGATATGGTCTTTCTACTATAGGCAAATCAGTACAACCCTCCACCTTGTATGTACTTCTAATGCAGCCAATGCTCTTTTCTCTGAAAGTAATTTGCTTTTACCAGCGAGAACAGTGGTATATCTTGGCCAACTTGCCCTACGTGTTATCAAAGAGTGGTCCTCAATCAACAGCATCAGCATTTCTCCACCCCATCCCAGACCTACTGATTTAGGAAATCTGAGGTGAGGGCCAGATATCTGTTTTTTAACAAGCCTTTCAGCTGATGCACATCAACGTTTGAGAGGCACTGCCTTAGGGTAATATCTGTTCTTCAGCTCTGTGCCTCAATATCACTGTCAGAGATCATTTCACATGACATCATAATGGTTCACCATATTGAGGACATAAAGCTGAAAAGGTCATAGACATATACCCTAAATGCCATAGTATGCTACAAATGCAAATGAGATTAACCCTACATAAGTAAAAGGGTGTTCTCACCTTCGTTTTGCTACTAATTTCTGATAGAAACGGAACAACAATGGAATATCTAGAGATCAACTCAAGCTACCTCCCATGAACTAGGTATTATTGAACTCACCTACTCATATGCCAGGTGTATCCAACAGTATTCCATTTGCAAGTGGCTAAGCAGATCTTAGCTCATGCTAAATTAGCATGAGCATTCTCAAAATGCCTACTTCTTCCACATTACCATCTTTTCCTTAAAACATCTATGGCTTCTTCTGACCAAATGACTGAAAAGGAAACAATTATAGCCTGGTTTACACAAGGTGGCCCAGCCAAATGTGAAATGCAATAGGATTATAACTCAACTTAGAGGTGGTCCTACTGGGTTGAATTTCAATTATTATGTCTTTTCTACACTGTTGCAAGAAAAGTGGTCTGAAAAAAGAAGTCACATTGATTCAAAAGATATAGCGTATAGTATAACCAGACAGGGACTTTGTAAAACTGAAGAACTGGTGATTAGTAGTCTGGAAAAGCAGTATGTGAATGCACTTCTCCCAAATAAGCCTATAATTTAAAAATATTTTTGGTGCATATGAATATAAACCAACAGCCCTCCAGGCAGAGGAAGCTCTTAAACAAGTAGACCAAATAATCTACTCTGTGAATGTCAGTCAGACTTTTCTCTGGTTACTCCAGGATTTATTAGACTTTGTAACAAAAGGGTAATGGCAGCAGGAAGGAGTACCCCAATTTAATAGCTTGACGACTTCTTCCTGAAGCTGATCTGGCTATTTAGGAGCAGTCGTTGTCAGAAGCAGAACAGCAACCAACATTAAGCTCTCAATATGGCACCATAAAAAGAGGACCATCCAAATATCTAATTTCAGGTTAAGACTCTGGGTCCCTTCCATTCAAGATTTGGCCTCACTGAAATTCCCTTTTTATAATGTCCCCAAGTAAATTGTTCCTGCATCAGGGTCTTAGTTGTAGCTTGTTTCCCCGAGAGTGAACTTGAATTCCAGCTTGCCTATTGAGTCAATGAGCTTCCCGTTACTCTTCTAGACAATTCTTTTCCCTTCTTCCTTTTTTAATCAATTAAATTTGTCATCTCTTTATTTTTCTGCTCAACCCTATCTCAGGTAGAAAGGATGCAGAAAAAGACAGTTTGTCAAAATACAAGGAAAGGAGGCTCTTTTTTTTTTTTTTTTTAGAATTAAAGGACTTAAAGAGCTATAAAAAATGAACAAAGGAATGACCAGAGCAAAATAATATTAAAATAGGTCTAAAAGTGTTTTCTGGAAATGAATAAATATGGGCTAAAAAAGTAGTCTACTAAGTCTCTGCCAAAAAAAAAAAAAATAGAGTTAAAAGTGCTATAAAACAAAGACAGATTGGCTTACATTTCCTCCACCAAAATGTAAATTCCATGAGGGCATGGAGATCTGTTTGGTCCATTATTGTATGCTGAGTATCTGAATGGTGCCTCAGATATTTATTGATTTAGGCATTCAAATACTTGTTGAACAAATGGACACACCACCTGGTCTCAGTGCGATGTATAGGGAAAGGACCATAAAGCTCCCCAAGCTATAATGTTAATAGGAGAAACCATACTAGGGTCCCAGGGTTGGTGGCACTGATATCCCAAAGAGAAAGACTAGGACAGGATTCTGAGAAACACTGAAAAAAGAAATGATTTGATTTTTCAAAATTATTTAAAATGGAGTCTAACCAGAGTGGTCCCATAGCAGCATCGTGGCTGTGTCTTGCCTCGGCTAGTACTAAGATACAAGATATATACTTGTCAACTGAAGCATAAATCAGGATCCCATCAGTACATGGAAGTAAGTCACCTTATGAAAGCCACCTGACTTCAAAGTATCTGATTCTCAGCTCAGGATTTATGCTTTCTACCCCTGGTCACCGTACCCACTAAATCCCATGAAATGACAAAAGCCCTACACTTGCTTTACAAAGGTTTCAAAAAGAAAGCTGACTTTTAGTGATGGTGATAAAAATTGAAAGGAAGTCAAGTAATCTAAAAAAAGTGATTAAACAAAAAAAAAGTGATGAACTTCAGTAAGACACAGACTCACTGAGATCTAAAGGGTCCCGAAATATTTTCAATTACACTTCAGAGTGAACAATGGTAAAGTGGTTACAAAAGTTTGGTGTAAATTCTTTTGAGAAAATCAATGGACTACTGCATGAAAGAGTGGTGTAAACTCTCGCATGTTTTCAGGAATATGATGAATCTCAGGCAAGTCATCTTCTTTTTTTAAAAAAATTAGAGACTGAAAAGAATAAAAGGCAGGAATTTATAATATTTCCATAATGGAAAACTTATTTTTTTAAAAAATATTTCTTGGCAGGGAACATTAAATATTTTAAATTATTTCTCCCAAAGACCTTTCCCTTGGAAATCAGACAAATATATTTATTAACTGGTTGATACTACAAAACAATCTATTTAATAGTCAATGTTTTAGTTTAGAACTAATAGCTTGAAAAGTTGTAATTCTGTGGAAGCTATACATTCAGGTACACATTAAAGCTATGCACTCAGGTACGCAATCAACAAATATTATTGAACACATGACAAATATACAAACTAGAGTAATAAAGTCTCCTTATCTACATGTCACATTCTTAAGGACAGGAATTGACCACAACATAAGGGTCTTCCCACAGTCTGACAGAACCACGTACCTTTGTGGACAAACTCTCCTGAGGGCATAACAATAACACCCTAGACCATGGAACACACCAAGGAAAGGAATAGGAACTCCGTGCCTATCAGCAGAGCCTTCCAGGAGAAATATTTACCCTTTCTGTTCACATACAGGTCTAGCCTTATTCTGTAGATTCAGAGGAAGCAGTTAGGGTGCTTTCCCTACATTTGCAACAAAGGAAGGTAAGCTTGCAGTTCTACATTTAAAATACCAAGACAGCTATTAAATACTGACTTGGAACACTTTTCAGTGCATATTTCATTTTATATGATTAATACCTGACTTTTAGAGTAGTTACAGTCATTTGTAGATCATATTCCCTGAAAAACAGGTTAATCACACTGAACATTTTTTCCCCTTATGTATTTGGGCACAAGGGTAGAGAATAAGGAGGAAAGGTGATAGGTGAGAGCAGGATGGGGTCTCCTGCATTCTTCGAAAGAGTTGAAAAATAAAAATGCCTAAAAGCGCTGGATAACAGGTTTATTGTTAGAAGTCTGTTGATCCAGTTTTTCTCCATCCTTTTATTTTTAATTGAATAGAGTCATTTTATAGTACATATTAACAGGTGGAAAGGAAAGCTTTTTTTGTGTGTGGCCCGGGGGCTTATTTCTCTTTAGACTATTTAAAAGTGGAATGGCCACATGATGTTCCAAACACAATACATGACTTTGCTTTTGCCTGAACCTCAGTGAAGGCAATTCAAAGGAAAAATACAATATTCCTGTTTCCATTTTCCTAGATCCTCTCAGCTTTTTATGGATGAAATCAGTCTCTCAGGGGAGTCAAACTTCACAATTTGAGAAACAATGCTCTAGATATGAAACAAAAGGAACACAATGGAATACCAGCAGCCATTTGTTTTTCCACTTGGGAACCTTAGAATGTACAACATCCTTTTCATTACAAAGCCAAGTTACCATTCAAAATCATAAATTAACTCTTTGTAATACAAATGATTTTAGTTTCAGATAATAAAGAAAAAACTGAAGTCCCTTATTTCAAGCAATCTCTAAAACAAAACTTAAAAATTGTGATTATCTCAGTCTTTTGACTTGTGATAAGCCTGACTTAAACAAATGCATGTAGAAAGTAAATAACATAAAATTCAGGTAACATATTGATAACAATGCACAATAATGTTCATTTATTACATGATATGGTATCCTTAAAACATTTTCAAGTTTGTGAGGCTCAGTCAAATATGGTCCCCCATTTGTAATACAGTAAAGTTTTACTGAAACACAGCATTCCTTTGTTCATATATTGTCTATGATAGCTTTTCTGCTACAGTTACAGAGATGAATAGATGACAGTGACAGAGACCATATGGTCTCCAAACTCAGAAATATTTGGCCCTTTACAGAAAACAGTTTGCAATCCCTATTCTTCTTATTTTTTATTTTGATTCAGGGTACACAAACAGGGCACAACATTTGTTTCTCTGGTTGTACACAAAGTAGAGTCACACTGTTTGTGTCATCATACATACAACATAGGGCAATGATGTTTGTCTCATTCTATTATCTTTCCTTCCCTCTGCCCCCTTCCCACCCCTCATTTTCCCCTATATAATCCATTCTTCCTCCATTCTTGACTCCCCGCCTCCCCTGCCCCTGGTTATGTATCATCATCCACTTATCAGAGAGATATCATTCGGCCTTTGGTTTTTTGGTACAATTCCTATTCTTAACTCTAAAGTCATGAAGTTTAACATTCAAAACACTTGGACAGCTTGTTAAAACACAGTTTTCTAGGCTCTATTTTGAAATATCATGAATGAGCAGGTCGAGATGGAGTCCACAACCTTGCATTTCTAACAAGCTCACAGCCCCTGGTCTATGAACTAAACTTCAAAAACTATAGCCCTAAACTATCTCATAAAATCACAGATTAACAACGACCATAAATGCCTAAACTCTATAAAACAGGCCAGTTGTCACAAAATGGAAACTGAGGGCTAAAAGAAGAATGAGATAGATCTCTTGACTTATATGGAATTCTTGGTGGCTAAGAAAGTACAATTCACTGCCATAAGCATCAGGTAATTCTTCAGAACTTCACCTTATCATTAATTCAGTGGAAATTTAACAGGGACCAGCAGGAACCAAGACAGTTGGGTTAAAAGTGTAAAATCCAATCTATTTTTTTTAGATGTTAATAGACCTTTATTTTATGCATTTATTTACATGTAATGCTGAGAATCGAACCCAGTGCCTCAGGCATGCCAGGCAAGCACTATACCACTGAGCCACAACCCCAGCGCCCCAATCTATTCTTTACAGAAGCTACAAAAGATATTCTTAATAAAAGCTAAGGTTCTCACAATCCTAGTACTAGACTCACATCTAATACTTGACTGAGTATTAAGTACTCAAGCATAATGTTTGAAACATACCTGATACATAGTTTATAATCTAATGATCCAATCAAAAGATAAATTCCTTTAGTTTGTATAAAAGGAATGGTTAAAAATCAAATTCTTTAAACAAATCCTAACAAATATATGTACAGTTAATATAGGAAAGAAAATAGAGAATGTTAACTGATATATTTCATTAGAGCTAGGTTCAGGCAGAACAAAAATGGATGCTATGTAAACCACCTAAAAGCATTAGGTCTTTCACTTGAACTGTGTAGAGACAGAATATAGAGGTGGAAGGAAGAAATTGGAAGAAAAAGTCTCTCTGTTGACTTACTGGGACAGGAAACACCACCTTTTTCTTTATTCAGGTTTATTGACCATCTATCATGCACAGAGACATTGTACTAGGCATTAGGAATAAAGACGAATAAAGATCATCCCTGCCTTCAACAAGGTCACCATCTAAAGACACATAAATAATTGCAATACAACGTGTTAAGTATACAAACTGTTATAAATATTAGGAGTCATAAGAGTATAGAATGGGCTCATTAATTATGCTTGGGAGAAAGGAGAAAAAAGGCCTCACTAAAAAGAGTCATTGCTTTAACTGAGACATAAAGGAACTAAGGAGGTGAAGAATAGTAGGGCATGTGGAGGGCTCATAGAAAGATACAAAAATGTGCAAAGGTACAGAGATAAGAGTGATATGAATCTGAGTTCTACAAATTGGTAAATCTGGGTGAATCAGAGTATGCAGTATGGGAAGGGACAGGAAAGCAGGGTCCCACAAGACAAGTTTGGAAACACTCTAGAAGCAGGTCTTTATTTTATTATATGGTAAAGAATTTTAACCCCAAGGTGGACTGTATGCATTTGCATTTTAATAAGATCACTTTGGCACCACTAGAAAAGACAGAATGAAGGTTAGGGGTTTTATTTTTGATCTCATAAAACTTTGCAGTCAAGACCATGATGAAAGGGATTTAAAAAAAGGCAGAGCTGAAAAAAAATCACCTCATTTTTATCTAAATAGAGTCTGCAAAAAAGTTGAAAAGACTGAAATTTACATATTACATTCTGAATCTTCAGAAATATATCTTGTTTTACCAATAAAATTAAAGTTATTTTTTTAAAAGGTGAAAGATGACATTATGGATTATGCAGAGAACACTGTGTCAGAGTCAGATGGCAGTGCTCAAACCCTGGACAAATCACAACTTCTCTGGGCTGCAGTTTCTTCACCTGAATAATGTAGGATGCAGGGGTTCTTAACTTTAGCCCCGAAAAGAAATACATTTCAATATAACTGGCTTCTTTTATAATCCTACCCATCTAAATCTTAAAACATTAACCCTTGAGAAGGGTTTAATGGCAAGAAAGAGTTTAAGAAGCTCTGCGTGACCTTTAGGTTCATTTACAAGTCTCAAATGGTAGAATTTTGGCATTCAATATAAGAAGTAAAAAAGAATGCTGCTGCTAATGACAAATAAGAATGGGACAGCAGGAAAAGCACAACTACAGGCCAAAAAATTATACAGAGATTAAAACTTTGATCAGGTTGATATTATTTTTGCCTGTTCACATCCCCTTCTCCTTTTGGAGACTTAGGTGAATGTTGGTATTAATGCTGTTTGTTAGCTTTCTTCTTTGTATCCTTAAGCCTACTGAAATGTGATTCATAGAAAATGTTCAATTAGTTCATTTTCATAGAAAATGTTCATTAGTGAAGCCTATGAGAAAGTTTAATATTGAAGATTATATAATGAAGAAATTGGTAATATCAGCAATTAAATAAAGAAGGTGAGATCAAAACACCTTCTTGATAAAATCCAGACACAAAACAACCTGGGAAAGAAGCTAGGTAAATAAAAACCAAAAAACCAAAATAACCTCAAAGCTTCTCTTTTTTAAGTCAGAAAAGAAACCATTTGTTTTATAAAGATAGGAGTGGAACAAAAATGGTTGTCACTGTCTTACAATTATAGGTCATTTTTAATAGCAGGGATACATCTCTCCCCTATCTTTATAATGGTATTCTAGATAAGGAACTCAAGCTTATAAGATCGCTGTTAACATTCAAAATTAAAATGTGTGTAGCTACTACACAGGAAGAAACCAGATTAAGATAAAACACTTTAAGAACACTACTGAAACATGAGTTACATATATTATCATCAGAGAAAATGTGAATGATGGAATCATTGCTTGATGGCATTCCCACTGCATTATTTATTTTAATCAAATTTAACTATCAAAAAGGTTCTGATAAATCAATGAAAATCTCTCTGCATTACTTGTTCAGTGTTTAAAAGGATATCTTGCATTGGTTTGAAAAACCCCTGAAAGATGATGATAAAATAATTTGTAGTATCTTTTAAAATAATATCTACTTTAAAAACTTTCCTTCTTTACACACGAGTCTACAATGAAGTAGTCAGACAACTGTTCAATTGAACAACAGAAGACCTTCAAAGTTGCAAAATCAAACCTGGTCAGTTTTTTAAAATAGTACCTAAATTAGATCTGTAGGGATTTCATCTCTTAGAAACAATCTGAGGGGGAAAAAAAAAAAAACCCTTTACCACCCTCAGACCATTTATTTTTTTTTTTCTGGAAAAAGACTATGAAACCAGCACATTTATTCTCTTTCTTTCATGAGACTTATCAACCTAACAGATCTGGATGGGAGGGCAGGTTCCTGTCTCTACAGGTAGCTCTTTCTTCCCACGCCTCCCTAGCAATTTGCATATCTCTAAACCAGAGGTAAGTAACTGAGGCACCTAAGGCAATCTTTAGTGTCACTCTGCTCCTCACCTGATATGTGGTTTCATTTAACAAGCATCTTATAAAGAATATTTAAGTGCTGTGTTTAAAAAGTAGTCACTTTTTAAAAACTAGCTTTTAGTAAAAGACTGTCTGCAGCCCCCAACATATTCCAATAATTTATTTGCTTTGGAAAAACTGAGGCGAGTCAACATTATGACTACTTAATAAAACATGTAAGTTTCTTCACTTTCAGTCCAGGCGATATAGATTATATGTTCAGTGAATTGGAAAAAATTCAGAATTCATATTTCTAGAGGAGCTACTGTACTTAATTTCAAAGAGCAAAATATTTACCAGGTGCAAGATACTAGAAATCGTTCAGAACCAAACTTCATGATAAAATAAACCTATCTTAAGCAAATTCACTACAGAAGGCCCCAACTGTACACAAAATATGTCAGTAGGGGGATTTAATTCTCAAAAGGATTTTTCAAAATATGATTTGTACAAAACCTGAAAAATCCTTTGATGTATTTAAAAACAAAAGTTTATTTTAGACCAAAGCATAAACCATTTTTCAACAAAGGCATGATGAACCACTCACCTCCATTTCCACAGCAGCAATACCCTGGTCATAATGACCCATCAAATTAGGGAAAAATGTCATGTTGTAGGCCATCTTCATGCATCTGGGAACGGTAATTGGTTCACAGGTGAAGAGACTATGCCCCCTTGCCAGGGGCAGAAAACCACACATTAACAAAAAGGGGAACAGTTCCATTTTCTTCAAATTCCTTATTTTACCACATAGCTTGGATTAATTGCTTTTCACCATCAGAAGATTCCCATCTAAAGATAAAATGTTCAAATTCCTCATTTCATTATTTCGCCAATTTGAAGGAAGCTGTTTTCCTGGAAATGAGTTCTGGGTCAATTGCTGTAAAAACAACCCAGAGGGTGTTATCATAAAAACATTTGTCATAAAATCAAATGCAAGTCAAAGTGTAGAGTTAAGATTTTTGTTCTAGGTAACATTGGGAAAACGATGGAAAATTCCATCTAGCAAGATACTCTTTAATCTGCTTTGGCATGGAATATATCTTTTGCTGAGGAAATCTCATCCCTAGGGACTGACGATTGAAGGTTTGTGTTGTATGGAACATGGGCTTAAAGGGGGGTCAGAGAATGAGGTGGAGAAAAAAAGGAATGCTGGTGTAAGTTAGGACCACGATAAAAGGCATTAATAGAACCATAGAATCTAAGGGTCCCTTTTGGCAATATTATTACAAGAAAACAGGCCCAGGGAAATTCCTTAAGCCTAAGGAGTTGTTAAACCTTTAAAGACTAAAAAGCCAGCAGTCTTCTGGGGATATACTTTTCCTGTTTTTTTCAAAAGGCCAACTAGAGGGAGACTTCTAGGATTCTTCCTGTGGAGGAGCGAAACTAGTTTTCACGGAATGGGGGCGGGTGTGTGTGAAGAGGGCGTAATGATGTCGTCGAAATGGGAAAATGAGCACATCTGTCCCGGGATTGAGATGGCGGTTCTGTGGGCCCCGGATCACGATTTCTGTGACTCTATTAAGCCCTTCTAATTTATTCCTGATGACCAGAGTTCCCCTTTTTTCCAACTCACCCCTTTACCCCGCATTTCCTGCAGCACAAACCTTCAATCATCAGTTTCCTAGAAATGAGATTTCCTCAGCAAACGGCAGCCCCCAACCCAGCCCGGTGCAGTCTTCCAGCGCCCCCACCCCCGGACACCTGTCCCAGGCTTGGAGCGCGGCAGCAGCGTCCCTGGCCTGCTCGGCGGCCCGGCATCGCATTTCAGGGGTTGGCTCTCACTTGCGAGGAAAGTTTGGCTACGCCGCCGCCTCCCCAGCACCTGCGGCTCCATCCTCAGTGGGCCGGAGCCGCCCCGCAACCGTCCGGGCCCCCAGTCCGCCCCGCACCCGGGGGCCCGCTCCGCGGCCCCCAGGACCTGCCTCGGCGGCCATCCGCCCGATCGGGGCCGGGAGCCTCACCTCGGACGGCGCGGCTAGGCCACTCTCCCTCCCCGTCGCCGTCCCCCACGCAACCTCAGACGGCCCCGGCGAGTGTCCGGGACTCCAGCTGCCTCCGGGGCCGCACGGGGAGCGAGAGCTGAGCGATCCCGCGAGACTGCGCCGCCAGGTCGGGCGGGCAGGTCCGGGCTCGCGGCGGCAGGGGACTGGCCCTCCGCCCGACCCCGCCCGCACGGCGCCCGCCAGGCCTGGATCCGCCGCTCGCCCCGCCTGGTCCGCCCGGTCCGCCCGACCCGGAGAGCGGTCCGTCGGGGCGCGGGGGTTCGGCTGAGCGCCTGGAAGCCCCGCACCTTGCCGTCGGGTGCGGTAGCCGAGGCACAGGGCTGTGCCGTGGCTCGCCCTCGGTCCGGAGGACTTCATCCTAGGATTTTTTTTTTTTTTTTTCTTTTTTAAAGCTCATGGCGATTCTCAAAATACAGCTCTTTTTGGAACCCACTTTGTAATTCCAGGAGCCAGGAACCCTTAATTGGAGTCGAGTTGCTCTGCAATGCCAATTGCCCTTAGTGACCCGAGTTCCGTAAGGGATAACTTCCAGAATAGCTGCTCTTTAAAAAAAAAAAAAAAAGTTATTAATTCAGGGATCTGGTTACCAACTTTAAGTGCAGGTGGCAGTGGGATTTCTAGCCCTAGTAGATCCTAGGCTTTCAGTGATGCAAAACTGTAATAGAAACTTGTATTGCTCTAAAGGTCAACCTAGTTTTTAGTACTAGCTCTGCCACACATCATCCCAAATAAATTACCTATCTTTCAGAGTCCCGGTTCCTTCAATAATGTTTCCTCCAACGTAATGTTTGTAATGATAGTTACTGTTTTTCGAGGACCACCCCAGGATAGTGCCAAATCCTTTACATTCATTTACATCTCATCTGTAGGACCCCTCTATAATATAAAGCTACAATGGCTGAGCCAGTCTGGTGGAGCAGCTGCTCTGTCCCAGTTATGGCTGGCCCCCTTAGTTGACCTTATCTGATGGGTGGATCCCTGATCTTTATGGTGGAGATCCTCTCTTAGGGTTAAGGTGCCTCTTCGAGCTCACTATATCTCGCGCTCCCCCGCCCCCCACCTCTCTCTCAAAAATCTTGACGTCAGGTCCTCAACTCTCTTGGATTTTGCCTGGCACAAGCCGATGGTGGGGTGATGACCCCCATCACTTTGCTGCCTTCTCATCTCCAGCCAACTAGTCTGTGGCTGGAGACCTTGGACACTGATTTGGCTGTTTCTCAGTCTCCACCATGGGATCTAGGTCTTCCATCCCAGCAGAGTCACCCTTGGAACGTTTACTAGAAAATATTAAATCCCTTCACCTGCTCCCTGACCTAAAGCCATCAAAACTTATTTACTTGTGTAATGATATTTGGCCAGAGTACCCTTTAGACAATCAATCAGAATGGCCAATTAATGGCATTCTGGACCCCAATATTTTACAGGACTTATACAACTTCTGTGAGTGAGCAGGCAAGTGGAAAGAGATTTTTTTTTAATCTTCAAACCTTTTTTTTCTTGCGTGTTAAACCTAATCTTTGCTCTTCCCGCAAACCCAAACACCTCCTTTTGGCTTCTCCTCCTGCTCTTAATCCCTCCTCCTCCTCCCACACCGGTCCCCTGGGACCCCTCCTGCCCCTGCTCCTCCATCTCCTTTGCCCCGCTCTGTTTCCTCTTTCACTCCCCTACTCAACCCACCCAGTCCTCCCTCCACACGGTACCACACACACATTCTAGCTGTTGTGGAGGGAGTGATCAGAGTCCATGTGCCATTCTCACCGTCCTAGCTTTCCCAGATAGAGAAACAGCTAGGGTCCTTCACTTCCAACTCCAAAAACTTCATTAAGGAATTTCAGTATCTTACCCAGTCCTATGACCTTACCTGGCATGACATTTATATGATCATGTCCAACACCTTGACCCCTGAGGAGCACAGGAGAGTCTGGGAACAAGCATGTAATTATGCACATGAGGTTCACCAATTGACCCCAATCCATCCCATTGCGGCTGAATCAGTACCAGACAGGGAGCCCCAGTGGACTGGGCATCTGTGGTGAGACGAGTTCCAAACATGTGTCCTTACAGGTCTCCAAAAGGCTGTCATTAAACCCATTAATTATTATAAACTTCAGGAAGGAATACAAGACAAAACTGAAAACCCATCTGCCTTTCTGAGTCATCTCACAGAGGCCATGCTCAAATACACTAACCAGGACCCTGAAACTCTGGAGGGGCAACAGCTACTCATGACTTATTATTTTTCCCAAAGTTACCTGGACATAAAGGCTAACTTGAGTTGTTTGGACAGGGGTCCCCTTACCACGCAGTGAGAGGTTTTAGCGGTGGCATTCAGGGTGTATAACGGAAGGGAAGAAAAAAAACCAAAAACTAAAATACCTAATGCTAGCCTAGGCAGCTAGACCTGCCCAGCCAGCCACTACTAGGGGCACCCTTGCTCCCAGAAGGCCTCCAGGCCCATGCCTCAAGTGCAAAGAAGGGGGCCACTGGGTATGAGCCTGCCCCAACCCCCGACAGCCCCCAGGTCCTTGAACCATCACCTGGGACATTGGACAGTAGATTGCCCTGGTGCTTAGAGAAGTGCCAGGTCACTCTTGCCCCCTTGACTTACTGGGATTGGCAATGGATGACTGAAGGGGCCCAGGACTTCTGCACCCAACGACCATCACTGCTCAGGAGCCCCAGGTGACCCTTATGGTGGCAGGCAGGCAGATCCCTTTCTTTATAGATACTGGAGCCACTTTTTAACTGCTGCAGGAGTGTGGGGGACCCATGTTGCCTGCCAAATCCTCTATTGTCAGGGTAGAGGGAAAACCATACCACTCCCTACAAACCTCTCCAATAAGTTGCCATATTGGACAAATCTGCTTCCCTCATTTCTTTTGATAATTCCTAGGTGTCCCATTTCCCTCCTGAGGAGGAACATCCTAGCCAAATTGGGTGCCTCTATTTCCTTCTCCATGCGCCTCCACCATGCACCTCCACCAAGATTTCTGCTATTCCTCTCTTTATGACCCTGCAGGAATATACAAGTCAACCTGAGTCTTCCTCCCTCCCTTGTTGACCCCAATGTCTGGGACACCCACACACCCTCTGTAGCCAAATTCTCACCTGTACTCATTTGCCTGAAGGACCCAACATCCTACCCAGCTCAGGCCCAATATCATCTTCCCCAAAAGAGCCTCTTAGGACTTCAACCAGTCATCCAGGATTTAAGGCAGAAAGGCTTCCTGCGCCCTGCCAACTCACCTTACAACACTCCCATACTGGTTGTTAAAAAACCTAGTGGATCTTACCATTTGGTGCAAGATCTCTGCATCATCAACTCGACAGTTTTCCCCATCTTCCCCATTGTGCCCAATCCCTACACATTGCTTTCCTCTATCCCCATCCTCCTTCACATACTTCTCTGTATTGGATTTGATGGATGCCTTTTCACTGTCCCTCTCCATCCTGACTCTCAGGATCTCTTTGCTGTCACCTGTACTGACTCTCTCACTCAAGTTTCTTCTCAGCTGACCTGGACAGTTCTCCCACAGGGATTTCGGGACAGCCCTCACCTGTTTGGCCAAACACGGTCTTATGATCTTGCCTCTCTTACTTTCCTTTCCTCCTCTCTCTTAAAGAATGTTGATCACCTTCTATGTTGTCTCTGTCTTGAGGACTCCCAAGGAGACACTATTAAGCTTCTAAATTTTCTGGCTGACAGAGGGTATAAGGTCTGTCCAGCAAAGGTACAACTTTCTCAACCTCTGGTTATTTACTTAGGAGTCAGCCTCTCACCTGGATTTAAGACCATCACTATAGAAAGAAAAGCATTATTGCAGACCATGCCCACTCCATCTACAAAGGAAGAAATCCTTTCCCTTCTAGGGCTAGCAGGATATCTATGATCCTGGATCCCAAATTTTTCCATTCTGGTGTCCCCCTTATATGAGGATTCAAAGGGCATTCCCTCTGAACCTCTCCTCAACCTGGTAGAAGCCCCTTTCCAGACCCTAAGGAAAGCCCTTTTTCAAGCCCCAGCCCTATACCTCCCTGACATCACCGGACCTTCTACCTGTTTGTCTCTGAAAAAACTGGGTTTGCTCTGGGGTTCTTAGGGCACAGGTTTGGTCACATCCTTGGCTCAGTGGCATACCTATCAAAAAGGCTAGACCCCACCATAAGATGCTGGGCACCATGTCTTAGGGTATTGGCTGCAGTATTTGTCTTAACCCAGGAATCAAAAAAAAATTTCTTTGGGCTCCCACTGGAGTGCTCTCACCACATCATCTGTCCGAGCTTCTTACTTATAAGGGTCTGCAAACTCTACTGCCCTGTTGGGTGTTAGCCTTGCAAACTGCTCTTTTGTTTTGTTTTGTTTTTGTGGTGCTGGGGATTGAACCTAGGGCCTTGTGCTTGTGAGAAAAGCACTCTACCAACTGAGCTATATCCGCAACCCCACAAACTGCTCTTATTGAAGACTCTTCCATTTCCTTTAAGACATGCCCTCCTTTAAATCCGGCCACCCTCTTACCCCTGCCTTCTGACATACATGCTTCAGCAACCCATAGCTGCCTTGAGATTCTGGAAGAGTTACTCCCTTGCCCCTCTAATTTCAGGAAGGGGCCTTACACAACCCTACTTTCACCTAGTTCACTGATGGGAGCTCTTTTCTCCATGAAGGGATCCAAAGGGCTGGATATGCCATTGTCTCCCTGGAGAAGGTTGTAGAGTCAGGACCACTACCTAACAATACCACCAACCAACAGGCAAAACTAATCGCCCTCACCAGCACATTCACCCTCACAAAGGGAGAATCCCTCACAACCTACACTGACTCCAAATACGCTTTTCATGTTATCCTTTCCCATGCTGCTATTTGGAAAGAGAGGGGTCTTCTTACTACAAAAGGGAACTCCATCGCCAACTCTAGCTACATCGAAAACCTCCTTGAGGCTGTTCGCCTCCCACAACCATAGGCCTTGTACATTGCTGAGCCCATCAGACCAATCATCCATCTCTTCAGGGAACAACAAGGCAGTTGAGGCTAAAAGGGCTGCCCTGTCATCCACGCCAGCCCCCATTATGACTCTCCATGATCCCTTACCTCCACCACCCACCAACAGGAGATACTTTCCTACCTCCATCACTTATTCCACCCTAACCTTTCTTCACTCTTACAATTCACTAAGATTCATCTGCAACTATCCTCCTCTGACATCTCATTTCTGAAAGAACTCTCCTCCACCTGTGAAGTTCGCCTGTGAACCAATCCTACAGCGGTCCACACTTTTCCAACTCACCAGGCCCATAGCATCATTCCAGGGGTAGACTGGCAACTTGATTTCACTCACATGCCCACAGTAAGAAAGTCTAACTACCTTTTGGTTATGGTAGATACCTTCTCAGGATGGGTTGAAACCATCCCCACCTCCAACAAAAGGGCATTAACTGTCTCTACCTTCATCCTTCATGAAATTATTCCTCACTTTGGAGTGCCCACCTCCTTCCAGTCAGATAATGGGCCTGAATTCATCTCTCAGATTTCCCAACAACTTGCCAACGCCCTTGGGGTCCTTTGGCATTTCCATATTCCCTTTCACCCAAAGTCACCCGGTAAAGTAGAACAAACAAACCAACTCTTAAAAATGTCTTAACCAAGCTCTCTTTAGAACTTCACCTTGACTGGGTTGAACTCCTGCCCCTTGCTCTTTTGCGTCTTTGTTCACTCCCAAAGAAACCTGCTAATATTTCCCCTTTTGAGCTGAGGTGCAGTCGTCCCATCCTTCCCCCTGGGATAGTGCCTCTTCCTTCCCCTCTTCCTTCTCACATATCTGTTCCTCTCCTAAACCACATTCAAGCATTCCTATGGGGTTATGCTGACTCCTCCCTGCCTAAACCTTTGTCTGGCCCTGTGGCTCAACCTCTTCAAATAGGAGACAAAGTTCTTATCTCTCCTCCTCAGGAGGCTACAGCCCCTGTATCTCCCAAATGTCAGGGACCCCATACGGTGATCCTGGCTTTGCCAACAACTGTCAAGGTGCAATATTTATCAGGATGGCTACACATTTCTTGGGTTAAGCTCTATTCTCAATCCACAAACCCCTCTCCAGCTTCTAATCCTCAGGCTTCTTCCAACCAATACTTGGCCACCCCAGTGGGGCCTCTCCATCTTAGGCTGAAGGCCATCAAGCCCTCCACCCTTCTTCTCATTCCAGAGGCCAAGGACCACAACATCAAGGCTCCGGACAACCACACCCAGTCATGAGGACTGAACTGCCAGCTACATTCTTGCCTCCCCTGTCATTCACCCTGTCTGCCATTTTCCTAACTATTGGAATTTTTCCCAATAGATCTATCCAGGTTCCAGCCATTTCTTTCCTCCTGGATTGCCCACAGAACTGCTGGAAGACTGACTCCTACTGTCCCCAGGGATGTTTACCCATTTTATGTGTTCACAGCTGATGCTCAGAGGATCCCCTCTTAACACAGACTCAATTTAACTAACCCTCTCATGTCACAGGGATGTTGGATGTACATGGGAGCAGGGTTCTCTCATCTCCTGGCTAGTGCCCTAGACTTTAACAGATCTTTGACTTTCAACAGCATCCCCTTGGAGCAGGTGATCAGAAATGTGTCCCTTCAATTTGCTTCCAGGCACAAATCTACCAATGGAGGTCATCCTGTGGTTCACTAGAAAAGGGAAGTGCTCTCAGGAAAAGCACTGCCTCTATATCAACCAATCAGGTATTCATCAGCTTGTATTACAGGAATATCAGGACCTCACAGGAAAGAACAGAGCCTGGCTACAAGTGCACTCCCCAGAGGAACTCTCAGGACCCCAACCCCCACCTGCTGCAATGACATCTCCCTCTCCTGAATCAGCTCTACACCCACACCCAGCAGGAAGCAGTTACTGAAGATGGATCTTCACCCATGCACCCAAAGGGATTTTCTTATAAAAACAAAAAAGGGGAAATATAATATAAAGCTGCAATGGCCATGCCTGTTGGGAAGATGCAAAGTGGCAAGTTTGCAGCTGTCAGAGCAGCACTGGTCCTGCCCCCATGTCTGCTTGCCATGGCAGGCAGCAGCGAGTGCTGGGTTTACCCTGCAGTCTGGCCTTTCCCTTGGGCCTCAGGCTACCCACCAGCCCACCATCTGACCTCCTGAGCCATCTGGTGTAGGACACGCCTGCAGGGAAAGCATGGGGGGATGACTGCTCCCCCACCCCTTTGCTGCAGCCACCCAGCCATTGGTCTTTTCATCAGCCTGTGCTCACCAGCCATTGGCTAATCCCTATCCCACCAAATTCAACTTCTCAACAATTGGCCCAATCATCATTTCCCCATGAAATTCAACAATTTAAAAGAAGCTCCCCCACCATGCTCTCTCTCTCTCTCCATCTGGAGTAGTTTTTCTGGGCACTTTTTCACTCTTTTCACCCTCTAGGAGGTAGACAGAAATGTACATGAAGCAAATGAACTTGTGGAAGCTCTTTGACAAATGCAAAATGAATTAAATAGAGGGGATTACCAGATAAACCATCCTGCTACAGAAAATGAATGTCACATTTCAGTGGGGTGAAGGGCATCACAGAATAACCAGAAGTAAGAGTTTTGAAATCTGCCAAACATGGAAATGTGGAAAGGCTTGAATTTTACCAAGATTTTAGCAATCATATTAGGGAAGTCATGATGACTTGCTAATCTTTTGTTTGTTGGATTGTTTGTTTTGCAGCACTAGGGACTGAACATAGGCAAGGATGTACCACTCAGCTATATTCCCATCCATTTTTATTTTATTTTGAGACAGGGTCTAAATTGCCTGGGCTGGCCTTGAATTTGCAATCCTCCTGCCTCAGTCTCCCAAATAGCTGGGTTTACCACCATGTAGGCAAGTCCATTTGCTAACCTTTGTTGAGTTTTACCTCTATGTTCATTGCCACAACCAGTGCAACCAAACTCTCAGGTCTGGTGAGGGACAAAAGGAGAGTGGAAAATAAAGATTCAAAAACACAGATTTTGAAGATTAAGCTGGGATCAGGTGGAGCTCTGCTCTCTGATGGAGATGCAGATATAAAGAGTTACACCAGCAATCTTTATTTACGTATGTCTCATTATCAGGTTGAAGAGTATATAACCATTGTTCTTTGTATTCAGGAAAGTTACAGAAACTAGGATGTCCATGTAGCTTTTTCTCAGTTGTAATCCACAGTTGCAAAGTGCAACGTTAGGAGCTTTGAATAGTTCTCAAGAAAGTCCATTGTCAAAAGTTACTGAAAAGCCCACAGGAACCAGAGAAACATTGTGGTTGTCTAGCATAGGAATTCCTTCCCAGGAACTGTGTGCTAGAGATCAAGGTCAGAGCTGATAGGACTTGGACAGATCCTCCTCATGCAGGGCATTGCCACAGCAGCTAAGCATCCTGTGCCCTTGCACAGAAACATTCCCAGGCACCAGGCATGCCACAGCCATGAGGTCATCAGAGACCCCCAATCTCAGTCACTGTTCTCCCATCCTCTGTCACTGCTCTCCACAGTTCATGAGTGATATTGATCTGTAGTTTTATTGTAGAACTTTGTCTGGCTGTAGTATTAGGGCAATGCTACTCTCATAGAATGAGCTATGAAGTATTCCCTCTGCCTGTATTTTCTGGAAAAGATTTTAGGGAATTGGTCTGGTGTTATTGTTGTCTGCCATTAATTTGAAGAATGTCTTAGTCACTATTGCTGTTAATATTTCTTTTGTTCCTTTTTCCCTTTTGTCTCCTCTTGTTATTCGCATTACATATATGAGCTATTTTTGTAGTTGTCTTACAGTTCTTGGACATTATATTTTCTTTTTTTCTTCTTCAGTTTTTTCTTCTTTTCAGTTTGGAAGTTTCTGTTGACCCAACCTCAAGTCGGGAGTTTCTTTCCTCAACCTTTTCCAATCTATAAATGAGCCCATCAAAGGCATTCTTAATTTCTGTTAACAGTGTTTTCACATCTAGCAATTCTTATTCATTATTTTTTAGATTTTCCATTTCTTTGCTTACATTATCCATTTGTTCTTGCATATTGTCTGCTTTTTCCTTTACATTCCTTAGCATATTAATCCTAGTTATTTTAACTTTCTGTTCTGATTATTCCAATATTTACTCTGTATCTGTGTTTAGTTCTAAAGCTTGCTCTACCTCCTCAAACTATGGTTTTTGTTTTATACTATGCCTTGTAAATTTTGGTTGTAAGTTGGATATGATGGACTTGGAGAAATGAACTGTGGTAACAGGGCTTTCATAATGTGGTGTGTGCGGAGCAGAAACATTCTATAGACCTGTGATTGGATCTGTTTTGGCAAACCTATGTCCCTGGGCTTTGAACTTCACAAGTATTTCTCAGTTTTTAGGCCTCTTTCAGTGGGACAGGATGGCTAGAGGGCACTGGGATTGGACATTTCCCTTCCCCAAGAATGATTATATGTTGATAAAACCCCTTAATAGATTATGTTCTGGTAAAATAGTTTCTCTTGAGCACAGGCCTTGTTAAGAAAAACAGAATCTACAAGCATCATGTTAGTCAGCTTTCTGCTACTGTAACAAAATACATGAGATAAATGACTTATAATGAGGAAAGATTTGTTTTGGTTCATGGTTTCAGAGGTTTTGGTCCATTGTCTCTTGATCCTGTTGCTTTTGGGCCTGTGGCAAGGAAGTAAATCATGGCAGGAGAGTAGGGTAGAAGAAGTTGCTCAATTCATGGTAGCCAAGAAGCAAAGAGAGATAGGAAGGAACTGTCACTGATGAACTGCTAGAGGTTCATATAGACAAGTCTGAGAGTTAAAACTTCTAAACGGCCTATTCTTTAGAGAGCATACTCAACCTTTGTGAATTTTATCTCCAGGAGCTCTGCCAGGTTCTTTCAGTGAAGTTCAGAGAAAAATACCCTCCTGTACCCAACACAGAATAGGGGGAGAGTAATCATTTTAAATATGACTCTTGCAGTTTGGGAATGTTCCCCAAAGGCCCATGTGTTAAAGGTTTGGTTGGCCCCCAGCTTGCAACACTAATGGGAGGTGGTGGATCATGTAAGAGGTGGTGCCAGGTGAGAGGTCTTAGGTCACTGGCAGTGTGCCCTGGAAGGGACAGTGGAAATCCATTCCCTTCCTACCTCTCTTTTTAATAATTTCTAAGTTATTGACTTTTAACTATATAGACATATAGCATGTCTATATGCTCTGTTCTTTTTCCTGGTGTTTTTTCAGCTTTTGTGTCACTATAACCAAAAGACCTGACAAGAATAATTACAGAAGGAAAAGTTTATTTTAGCTCAGTCCATGGTTGGCTTACTTCATAGATCTGGGCCTGAATGAAGCAGAACATGGCGAGGGTGTGGCAGAACTAAGTAGCTTAGGATGGGTTAACCAGGAAGCAGAGAGAAACAGTTCCACTCACCAGGATCAAAATATAAACCCCAAAGGCATACCCACAGTGACCTGCTTCCTCCAGCCACACCCTTACTGCCTATAGTTACTACCCAGTTAATCCATACCAGTGGGTTAATCCACTGATTAGGTTATGCTTTTTATGACCCAATTATTTCACCTTTGAAAATTCTTGCATTGTCTCACACATGAGCTTTTGGGGGACACCTAATATCTAAACCATAACACCTGGGTTCCCCATACATATGTGTGGAAGGCCTGCTTGTGATCACTTACCTGTTGCTGAGGCTATGGGGATTTGGAGAGCAAATAGCAGTAGTGGTACCTCAATTTGAAAGAGGCTGGACTTTGCAGAGGCACAGAAAAGAACAGAGGGGAAAAGAGGAACCTGAGAAGAGAACAGAACCATGGTGCGGGCCCCTTCCCTTCTAAAGTTCTCAGTGACTTTTTTGTCCAGGTCTTGAATCCTCTACCCATGGCTCCAGTCCTTCCAAGTGGTATTTGTGAATTTAATCATGTATTGACTTACCTTAGGAGAGTCTATGAACATGGCATAGGGATTAGTCTTTATTCAAAAACTTTCATATGAAATGCATTACCTTTGTTTTCTGCTCTAAAACTAATTGCTACAGTGTTTGTAGCATAGCAATTTACCTTTCAGTTGTACCTATTATGATTGGCCAGAAATAATATAATTTCTAATTAATACCCCCAGTATTACTGGAAGAATAAAATCAGCATAGTAGTAACGCAACACAGCAGGAAAGAGCCACATATTTTAATGACAGTTTGATGGATAAGACTGCCTCTTTGGAGCTCTGGTATTGTCATTTGCAATTAGAGATTTATAATGCTACAAAACCAGTCTTAGCTCTATTAGTGCTTTGAATTATATTTTGTTCCTGTAAATTCACCCTGCTGGGTTTTGTTTTTAGTAACTTCAATATCTAATATCTGGTCATCTTTAATCTTTAATATCTTTTGTTTTTTTTAGCAAAGCAGCACTGTTAAGTCAAATATTACAAAATGTATTTCCTAGGCACTAGCATCTAGGAAAGGGCTTCCTACCTTGAATCTAGTTATTTGGACAATAATTAATTTTCTTTGATACAAAATTCCAATTTTATTCCCAATTGTACCTGCTGGGTTGCTCCTGAGTATATATGATTTTAAAAAACTGTTTTTAAAAATAAATGAGATAAATTCATGAATTAGAATTAATATTGTTAAATGTCCTTACTATCTAAATGATCTAGATTTAATGCTATTCATATCAAAATTCTAATGAAATTTTTCACAGAAATTAGAAAAATCAATCCCACAATCTATATGGAACCAAGCAAGACTCTAAATGGCTAAAGAAATCTTGAGAAAGACAAACAAAGCTTGAAACATTAGACTTTCTGATTTTAAACAGAATCACAAAATTATCATAATTAAAACTGTGTGTTATTGGCATAAAAGTAGACAAGTAGACCAAGGGAGCAGCATAGAGATCCAGAACTAAATCTATTCATATAGTCAACTAATCTTTGATGAGGGTAATAAGAATACACAATGGGAAAAGGATAGTCTCCCAATAAGTGGTTCTGAGACAAACCTTGTCTTACTCATTACGCAAATGAACTAGAAATGGATTTCATGAAAATCTAGGACCTGAACCAGTAAAACTCCTAGAAGGACACCCATAGAATTAAGACTTTGAAGTTGATCTTTGTCCCTATTTTTGGATATGACACCAAAAGCACAGGCAACAAAGCAAAAAGCGACAAGTGGAGACCAGGGAAGTAGAGTGATAAATGTGAAGGGTTTTTTGCTGTTGTTATTGTTTTGGTTTTTTAAAATTTTTTTAGTTGTAGATGGACACAATACCCTTATTTTACCTCTTTTTATGTGTGCTGATGCTCAAACCCAGCACCTCACACATGCTAGGCAAGCGCTCTATCACTGAGCCACAACCACAGCCCTCAAGTGAGTCTTGAGGCAGTTAACAACATTTGGAAGAGTTGTACTGATTTCTCCTGGAACAGAGAGGATGATAGAAGGAGAGGTAACTGATTTATTTGTTTTACTAATAACAACCCTATACAGATAGTTAACGTATCACTTTTACAAAATTTAAAACTATTTGAAGGGAGATAGAATATTGGGAAGTCTATGCACATGCAAGGTTTTTTTTTGTTTGTTTGGTTTTTTTTTTTTTTTTTTTTTCAGTGCTGGGGATTGAACTCAGGGCCTTGTGCTTGCAAGGTAAGCACTCTACCAACTGAGCTATATCCTCAGCCCACATGCAAGTTCTTCATAAGGAAAATCTTTGAACCAGGGCAAACCATGCCAGCTTTTATCTTTCTATGCCTTCCTTCAATCCAGAGACCCAGCTTGCCAAAAGGAGTTCATGAGAAGAGGAAATTCTTCTCCTACATTGCTTTACCTTTTGCATTAGTGATGAAGAATTTCTTCCCATCAGGGGGCATTCTCCACTATCCTCTTTTTTATTTTTCATTTTTTTTTCCCCCACACGGCCATATTTGAAAGTAGAATTGAATTACCCTTAAGGTGGTTTTAGCCTCCAGGCAATTCCATTAAGGAACAACTAAAACTACAATAAAAACTTGGGCCAATTTTTGTTTCTTTAAACACATAGTTTGTGATGATTACTTTCACTTTAATTTTAAGACATGGTTCTTACTTGAATGACTATACTTTTGTTCAAATTGATGTATTGTAATCTTTTTTTTTTTTTAGTTGTTGATGAATCTTTATTTTTTATTCATTTCTTTATATGTGGTGCTGAGAATCGAACTCAGTGCCTCACAAGTGCGAGGCAATTACTCTACCACTGAGCCACAACCCCCGTCCCAAATGTATTGTAATCTTAAGGATGGTGTGTGCATTTTTTTTTTAAAGCAAGAGATGACTTAACAGGGATATCACGAATAAAATATTTCCATTTTAGTGAAAACTCTGGTAGGATAAATGTGACATTTTAATTTGAATAACAAATCGATTATAGCATAAATGGCTACAAGAGAATTACCTGGACAGCTTAATAACTTGAGATACCCAAGGTTGTAAAAGCCCCTCTCTGGACTTACCATAACTGTAAGAAAAGTATGAGAATGGTGGGATGTTTTTCTCAATAAAATTTTAATTGGTTTGAAAAAAAAATGCAATTGACAAACTAGGTTTCAGTTGGGTGAGACCAGGATATGGGGGAAAGAATATGGAATAAAAGGTTTATTTCCAAGGAAACACAGAAACTATAAGCATTGTCTCTTTGGACTGATTGGAGTTGGAAGAGACTAAGGCAGAGTCTGATGTGCAAAGGGGACTCATAATTTTTTTTTACATCGAACATATGTTACCTTTAAAAATACTTTGAAGGAAATAGGAAAGCCTCATAGCATAATGTGTACAGAAGAGTAAAGGGCAAGAACAAAACCAAAACACAGAGGTGAAAACAAGATATGATTTCATATCTATAAGAAAAGTTCAAATCCCAAAGATTGACAATATCAAATGCTGGCAGAATGTATAAGAAGACACACTGGCAATTTCTTACAAAACTAAACGTATTTTTACCATATGATCCAGCAATTGTGTTCCTTGGTATTTATCCAAAGGAGTTGTTATGCCTACACAAAAGTCTGTATATAAATGTTTACAGCAGTGTGTTAGTTTTTCATTGCTGTGATGAAAATACCTGACCAGAACAACTTAAAGGAGGGAAATTTATTTGGGGATCATGTTTTGAGAGTTTTCAGTCCATGGTTGGTGAACTCCATTGCTCTGGGCATGAGGTGAGGCAGAACGTCATGGAGGAAGAACATGGCAAAGGAAAGTTGCTCAGCTCATGGCAGCCAGGGAGCAGAAAGAATGAGAGAGGAGCTAGGGACAAAAAAATATAATCCCCAAGGGCATGCCCCCAGTGACCTGCTTACTCCAACCGTGCCCCACTTGCCTACAGTTGCCACCCACTTGGTCCATTTGAATTATTAATCCATCAAATGGATGGATTAATCCACTTGTTAGATTATAGCTCTCATAATCTAATCATTTCACCTTTGAATATTCCACATTAATATGGGAACTTTTGGGGGACATCTCACATTTAAACCTTCACAAGCAGCTTTATTTATTATGGCCAAAAATTGGAGATAAACAAAATGTCCTTCAATAGGTGAAATGACAAACTGTGGCACATTCAATGAAATATTATTCAGCACTAAAAATAAATGAGCCCTCAAGCCATGAAAAGACAGGGAAGAATCTTAAATGTGTGTTACTAAATGAAAGATGCCAATCACACTGTGTGTGATTCCAAATATATGATATCCTGGAAAAAGCAAAACTATAGAGACAATGAAAATATCAGTAGTTTCCAGAGACTGGGAGGCGGGGGAAATAGGCAGAGCACAGAGTATTTTTAGTGCAGTGAAACTATCCTGTATGACAATGCAATGGTTTATCTGTCAAAACCCACAGAATATAGGACACCAGGAGTGAATCCTATGTAAATTATGGACTTTGGGTGACAATGATGTGTCAGTGTACATGCAAATGTACCACTCTGTTGAACACACCCATAGTGGGAGAGGCTCTATGTGAGAGTAGGGATTGTGCGGGAACTCTCTTACTTTCTACCCAATTTTGCTGTAAACTTTTAACTGCACTAAAAAGAATGTATTCTTTAAAGAAGAAAGGAAGGCAAAAAAAAAAAAAAAAAGAGAGAGAGAGAGAGAAAAAGTTCCGCAAAAACAACCCAGAAGGCACACATCTGTCTTGAGAATTCCAATGGTTAATTTGAAGGGATGGGAGGAGTTAAGAGGTCCCTATCATGGCCTTCAAAAACTGGAGGCAAAAAAACAAACTGAGATTATAGAAGTGCCCTAAAACATTAGTAGACAGTGGATAAAGCGAAAGGAAGGTCTGTGTGCAATTACACAGGCATTCACTACT
>JAJEJO010004331.1:51425-120347 GCA_020662805.1 Glaucomys volans | reverse complement strand
AAAAAAAAAAAAGAGAGAGAGAGAGAGAGAGAGTTCTGCAAAAACATCCCAGAAGGCACACATCTGTCTTGAGAATTCCAATGGTTAATTTGAAGGGATGGGAGGAGTTAAGAGGTCCTTATCAAGGCCTTCAAAAACTGGAGGCAAAAAAAAAAAGCTTGAGATTATAGAAGTGCCCTAAAACATTAGTAGACAGTGGGTAAAGCGAAAGGAAGGTCTGTGTGCAATTACACAGGCATTCACTACTCTTCCTAGAGGCAGGAGTCAAATTCCTAACAGTAGGGTGGCAAAGTGGGGGGGTGATAGAGAATCCTCATTGTCCCACATTTAATCAGCATTGAGTCTTACTGAGTGTGTGTGTGTGTGTGTGTGTGTATCTGTGTGTGTGTGTGTGTGTGTGTGTGTGTAGATGGGGGGCCTGAGAGGTGTCTTTAAAAAATTCACAATGACACCCAGCTGGGTGGTACACACCTGTGGTCCCACACAGAGGCTGCCAAGGCTGAGGAAGGAAGATCATCTATTCAAAGTCAGCCTCAGCAACTTTGCAAGACCCTAAGCAACTTAATGAGATCCTGTCTCTATGTAAAATATTTTTTAAAGGGCTGGGGATATGACTCTGTGGTTAAGTGCTCCTGGGTTCAATCCCTGGTACCAAAAAATAAAAAATCCTCAATAAGTAGGAAAATGAGTGATACAGCCTACTCTAATGGAAAAATTAGACAAAGCAGAGGAAATTTCTAGAAAAGCATATTCATCTTGATCATGTTTCATCCAGTTTGGCAAATGGAGTTCTTGTTTAAGAAATCTCATACCAGACAGCTATACAGTGTCAGACTGTGCAGAAAATGTTGGAATGGACACATTCCTTGGCTTTTTTCCTTTGGGCTGGTTTAACTATGGTTGAGGTGCTGGCAGTCCACTGTATTCAACAAGAAAAATGGCAATTTGAGACGTTTTGTAACTGTTGTGAGCTTCAGGGAAACTATATCTAGGAGAAAAAAGTCCCAAATCATCTTAGGTATTAGGCATGATTATTAGATTCGCCTCAATCATTTTACTTGGCATCTGATTCCCTGCATAAACCTTTTTTGCATAAGCCTATCTCATATGTTTTTCTCAATCTGATTTGCAGACATTTTCAGTTCTGGGTAGGATGGAAACTCTTATACTGGGGAATCAATTCTCTTTTGGTAAAGGAGCATTCCTTTTACTTATTCCCATGCCTTTTTAAATATTTCTCCTGATCATAGGTTCTAATTTCAGACTTAATAGTGAGATTCCTCAGAAACAGACAGCAAGAAAAATGACTTTCAGACCAAAGAAACCTAGAAAAAGAATGAGGTATTTAGTGATATCCCAGGCTCTCTGAAGAGCACCTGGTGAAAACATCAGAAAATACAACCACCAGTTTTTGTGACTGTAAGTATAGCTTCTGCAGACAACCCTCCTCTTCAGATCAGAGCAAGAGGCTGTGTAGCATAGCTAATAGCAAGAGTTATAACTTTAGGCTTCCTGGGTTCTAATCTGGGCTGGACTTCTAACTCTGTGTCATAGAAACCTGCCATTATTTCTATCTCTGTAAAATCAGTTCAGTTTCTCACTAGCTATTATGAGACTTAAGAATTAATTTACCTAATGCATTAAGACTATTGTTTGTCAATAGTAAAGATGCTCAATTAATGTGGGCTACTACTAGGTTTGTTAGGGAAAAGCCTGGAGGTCTTCTGGAATATAGGCAGATGACAGTGGTATAAACTATTATGTTAGGTCATCAGGCATTCCCTATACCTTTCCTTCATCTCAGGAGGTGCTTTTGAGAATCATGTGGCAACCATGTATTATTGCCCATGTATGTGGGTGTATGTGGTCTCTGTTGAGCTCCCTTAGGCATCTGTGGTCAGCTAGGCACTCTTCTCTAGAGGTCAGCTGACGGTTGACTGGGGGCACTTCTCTTTTTTCTTCCATGAAGTCTCTCATCCTCTAGTAACCTAGGGTTTGTTCACAGTGAGTCTTGGGGTTTCTGGAAGGAGATTGAAACCATGCAATGCATTTTGAAGCCTAGGCTCAGAACTGGCTTAATATTGCTTCTGCTGTATTCTTTTGAGCAAAGCAAGACACAAGGTCAGCCCAGATTCAAGGGAGTGGGGAAATACCACCTCTCAATAGAAGGAGTTTCAAAGTCATCTTGCAAAAGGGAATGGGTAAAGGCAAGGGAATAACTACAGTCATTTTTGGAAACAATCTTTTATATTATCTAGTTTAATAATTTCTTTCTCAGCACTCCCAGCAGGTGGTAATGTACCTGGAACACCTTCAAAGATGGGCAGGGCTCTGTTTTACTAGGCAGCTCTCATTGTTGGAATATTCCTCCTTATTATACCTCTATAAAGACACTGACTCTTATAGAATCTTTGAATCACAGATTTGAAGGTCATTTAGACAATGAACTCTTTAAAACCAAATTCCTGCACAGGAAGCCACAGAAAGTCTGCAATTTCCAGTGATTTGTCCCAATTCTACCTTTTGGAACAAAATAAAACATTATGCATTTGTTATTCGTTTGTTTTGAAGCCCTTCTAATCAAGGCTTGGGCATTATGTAACAGGTACACTCCTTTCCAGACCAAAGTCATTCATGTTTTCATTCATTTCTTTATGTATTTAACATCTACTAAACAGTTCCCATGGTTCAGGCGTTTATCTTAAGATGATTGAGGGTGGGCTCTCAAGTCACTTAGATTTGAATCGAAGCCTCATTTTACCACTTGCCATTGCTGTGACTGGAGAAAGTTATTTAATTTCTCTAATTTTCAGTTTCCTTATCTGAAAATGAATATAATCATCCATATCTTACAGAGAAATTATGAAAATTAAATGAAATAACACATGTAAAGTGCCTGGCTTATGGTGGGCATTCAGTTAATAGTAGCTATCACTATTTATTTTTATTATTATTATTATTATTACTATTATTATTAAGGGTACTACTCTGGATGTATTTTCTGTGACCCCACTGTCTCCTGGAATCTCAAATTATTCTCCATGTCTTGGTGATACTTCCTTCTTCAGAGTGAGTAATATTTGGCATAGACAATATTGTGTAGTGTAGCAGTTTGAATAAATGACCTTTGTACTCTGACATATCTGGTATTGAATCCTGGCTCAGCCAGGATTTACTAACAGTGAATTCAGCTCTGTGATTTAAGACTCTGATTACAAATCTGCAAAATTAGAAGAAGAATTTATAGTTTTGGCATGAGGATTCTGTGAAAGAATGTACATAAAACTCTTGTCATGGTTCCTACATTGCCCACTCCCCACCAAATGGAAGCTGTGAATTTTATCCATGCACTTTCCTGATGTGTAGAATGGTGTCATGGAAAGAATCAGAAGAAAACTGGGTCAAGTTGCTCTAGCTCTTGAGTCTTTACCACAGTGTTCAAGGAAGGGACATATTCTGTAGTCCCCAAGGATATTAGTCAAGTTTGTATCACTGTGACCTAAACACCTGACAAGAACAACTTAGGGGAAAGAAAATTTATTTTGCTTTATGGTTTCAGAGTTTTCATCCACGGTGGGCCAATTCCATTGGTCTAGGCCCAAAGGAGACCATCATGGTGAAAGAGCATGGTGGAGGAATGCTGCATTGTTCACGACAGCCAGGAAGCAGAGTGAGAAAAGAGAAGAGGCATCTGGGAAGATGAACCCTTCCAGGGCACATGGCCAGTGACCCACCTCTAACCACACCCTACCTGCCTACAGTTACTACCCAGTTGGTTCATTCAAACTAGAATGAGCTCATTAGGTTACAGCCTTCACAATCCAATAATTTCACCTCTGAACATCCCTGCATCAACACAGAAGCTTTTGGGGGACACTTGATATCCAAACACCAGGGCACATTCCAGCTCCAGTAGCCCAGGGTTCATTCCCATCGTGTTGCTTCTTTATTTCTTTTGTCAGAAAAATAATTATAGGATGGTGTTGGGGTGACTGTAGAAAGTGCATGAAAATAGAAATTCAAAACCCTTCCAGGTTATGTAATTCCATAATAGTGACAGTTGTCCCCATGATCAACATGACTATGTGGAAAGTCAAGGCTGGAGAGGAATTGCCCTTTTTTGTTTAGGCACGATGCCAGAGCATTATGTGATGTTAAACAGAGCATGGGCCTTCACAGTAGTAAGTGAAAGGACAGGCAACTGGATGGTCTGTTTTAAAAAGCATGAACTAATGACCAGGGGCTAATTTTGTTCGGAGGTGGAAAGGTAGATTGGAACAAATTATTCACTTCCATGTTCTAATGCTTTAGAATGTTTTAAAAACTAATAATCCGAGTCTTGGCAAAAGATTCCTTCCAAAATAACTCCCACAGACATGATGAGTAGATGTAATATAGAAGGGAGAGGGCTGCACAATTATGGGCCTTGTGGGCATTTTATTTTCCATTTTTGTTTTTTTACTTAATCTAAAGAGCTCCCACTAATGTTAATGTTGTAGCCACAGAAAAATGACAGAGCAATACATGACCTTGTCTGGCTTTGTGAAAGGCCTGATGTGCCTCTGGACATGTCAGCACATATTACTAAAGCAGTCCACTGTAGCTGCATGCAGGCTATTATTGGGTTAGCTTCCAATTAGGACTCAACATTCCTCTTGTGTTTACCCTTTTCTCAAAAGGCTCCCTCATAGGTTATCTGAGAAATGTGCCATGTTTTACAATGTAGTTAAGCAATGAAAACATTTTCCCCCTACCCTCATGGGAGAATCACTTCACTCCCAGGTGTGTCTCATTAACGCTGTTTCCGACTTGGACCAAGATAAGACGCTCCTTCGACACAATTGCAAGGATGGTTCTGTCTTGTGAAATTTCTAACATTTCAATGGGAATGTTGTTCTCCAAGCACCTGACAACATCTAGGCCATATCAGCATTGTTTGCATAAGAGATAACTCTCCAGAACCTAGTCTGTTCTCTGAAACAATTGAAAGAGCAGAGGAAATTGTTAGAGACATGACTAGGTTTGGCACAAAAAATTACATTTTATAAGAACTTAAGCCTCTACAATGCATTAAAACTACTATAAAAATTTGTAAGCATTTATATATCTCTTATCTTTAAGAACATGATAAGGAAAAGTCAGACATAAACATGTAGGTACAGTTAAGCAATGTGTTATAGTTAAAACCTCTTACAATGTCATCATGGTAGCAAAGAAAATCACCTCTGTGAACGATGCAGAAAACAGCAAGAAAACTTGCATCACTGTGTCAGGTCCACCAAACATTATTTTAACACCATTGTGACCTTCCATAGCATATGATAATTTAGTCAACCTTCCATAAGAGTATGGCTATAATGGCATGATAATTAAGCCAAGTGAAAAATACAGTTCATACTATAAGAAAAAGGAAGATATGCTGAAATCACTTGCTAGACAAGAAATAATAATGTGGAAAAGAGAAGGAAAGAAAATATGTAGCAAATATATTCACAGAATTATAGCTACAAGGGCATTGGGAGACATGGAATACCATCTCCCTACAAACTTTCTGCATCTTACCCCACCTCTAATGATCAAAGATTTGGAAATATTTATTTTGATGATAATTATAATGAACATTTATTGGGCACTTGTAGTGAGTCAGGCGTTTGCTGAATGGTTACATCATTTTTTTTTTCATTCTGCCAATAACTCATAATCCTAGGAGGTAAGTTTTATGGTCATTGACATTTTTACAGATGGCTTTCATAAACTGAGTAACTTGCCCAAGATTACATGGCTAGTGCAGACACAGCTAGGGTGGGAGGCAAATCGGTCTGAGCACTGAGCCTCTACAAGTCATTTGCCTGCTTGCTGAGCTCCAATCTAGTCCTTCCATGCTCTGCATTGTTGATGCTAACTCTGTGCTATCCAATATGGAAACCCCTAGTCCCATGTGACTCTTCAAATTAAACTAACTTAAAATTAGTTAAATTTAAATTTAAATTCCTCAATCATACTGGCCACATTTTAAGCACTCAGTTGTCCCTGTGAGGCCAGGACTATTGTAACACACAGTATGGGTTTTCTCTCTGGTCACTTAGGCACACTCTATGTTGTGCAGTATGGGTTTGCCAGGCCTGTATTCCGGGCCAAACTCAGGTTTGCCAGGAATCAGCTCCTGTAGCTGCCCACCCTGCGCCTTTCCTCTGTCCTCTGCCAGACACCAGAAGAGATGTGGCTTCTTTCCCCACAAAAGAATATTGTGCAATGCACCTTTCAGTTTAGTTGGGCAGTGTCTTTGATCTCTAAACTCTCCATACCCAGACACGCCTCAGGCCTCCTAAAAATGCAGGTTCCTTGAACTCCCTTATTGCTCCACTTTGCTTGCACTCTGGCTGGTGCCTCTGGCTGTGGCAGTGGCTACGGCATTGGGGATTTCTTATTTTATTATATCCAATCTCCTGAGTCCTCCATCTGCTTTGAATGTCCAATATTAAATTCCAGTAAAATCCTCCCCACCTTTTTTTTCTACCTATCCTGTGGAGAAGTTGCCTATTTGCTTTCTTGGTTTCACACCACAGAGTAGCCAGGAAAGCAACCTTCTCTATTCTGCCATCTTGAACCCCCACCAGCACAGGTAATAGATCGTTTTCATTACTGCAGAAAGTACTACTAGACAAAGTTAAATTCTAGACACTGGAAACAACACTTCCTTTTACTAAACTTCCCAGTGCCAATGGAAGGCAGTTGGGAGAAGTCAGTGCTCTTCCTCTAAGCTCTGATGACATTACCTCCAGGGTCCTTTGGCAGTTTTAGCATCAGTGGCAGTTTCAAGCCCTGGTGGGGTCTCAGTGGTTCCAGGAACACCGATGAGCTTCAGTAGTAACAGTGATCCATGCCTGATGCACCTCTACTTTCTTCTTTTCTTCCCTAGCCTTAGTGTGGTAGCAGATTCCCCAGTTATTAATCTCTAAATTATCTTAGTCCCCAGTTTTTGCTTCTTAAGCCCTTCCAGCACCTTTATAACTATGCCCCCTATTAAATCCCCTATTTGAAATACCTAGAACCACTAAGTTGTGGAAAATGAAGATTCAAAATAGGGTGACTATTATTTAGACCAAAACTAGACTGATTAACTAGAATGACTACCTAAACAATTAAAATACTCTGGCAAGGAAAGATATAGTCATTTTTTCTATGATTAAAAACTATGTACTACTTACATAATTCAAAAGCATTTTTAAGCAGGGCCTGGTGGCACATGCCTGTAATCCCAGTGGCTCGGAAGGCTGAGGCAAGAGGACCACAAGTTCAAAGCCAGCCTCAGCAACTTAGTGAGACCCTAAGCAACTTAGTGAAACAAAATAAACTTAGTGTCTCAAAATAAAAAATAAAAAAGGACTAGGTATGTGCTCAGTGATTAAGTGCTGGGGGTTCAATCCCTGCTACCAAAACAAACAAATGAACAAACAAAAACCCAAACAAACAACAACAAAACATTTTTCAATATCTGAAGTCATAGATCTGATCTTGAATTTTACTCTCATGGTTAAATTTTTATATATTAACCTAAAACATTTCTTAGAAATGCTAAAATAATTAATTAGCCTAATTCCATGATTAATCAGTTGATATTAGCCCCAACAAAAATTACAAACTTATACCTGCTGTTCTTAGCATATTCAACGTTAATGCCACTTATTAATGGTTAAAGTGGTTGAGCACACAGAGGATGGGAAGATCCTAGAATCCTTCCACAAAGGGAAGACCTTTCATCATTGTCTTCCTACCTACTCATGCTGCTTCTACCACCTGTTGGTCAGGGAAGGAAAAAATAAAGATGAGACAGGGCTTCCAAAATGATGAGTTCAATTGATTCTCTTACCAGCAAAACAGCTATATAACTGGTAAAAACGTTTTAAAATTCAAAGTCTCTAGAAATTGTCTGAAGAACTTATGATAATGAAGAAACATCAATTCAAGAAAATCCACTAAATTTTGTTAAGAGCAGCGGCAATATGTGGCATTTGAGCTACAACCAGCTGCTTTGAGCTTTTGCAACCAACTCTGTGTTGCAAAATCTCTACCCCAGGTCCTTGCAACAAGTGGTGGAACTATCCCAGCCATGGTGAGGTGGTACTGGCCATAAAACAGCTCCAATGTTCTTGAGAGAAGTAGAATAAATTACCTGTAGAAAAGTCTATCACCTGCAAAAAGAGTGCTAAAACGAGCAGTCCAAAATATTTAAGACTGTTATAGAAAACAATATGGCATGAAGGAATGCTGGCGGGTACTGAGTCAAAGTAAGTGAGATGGAGAGTCTATTGAGTCCAAGCCATGAGCTCGGCAGATTGTGAGGCTTAGTTCCCTAGAACTCTAAAAAGACACATCTCTGTAAAAACTGCTTCAGTGCCAGCCATGCAAGATTCAACTAATCAATAATAGACAGATTTAAAAAAAAAAAACACAAATGCCTACATTGGAATACTAGATGGATATACTTCTTCAAGTCATCTCCTTAAGAGACTCGCATTCATCCTCACTCTAAATTTGTTGTCTGTGGTAGATGCTATTGATAACCCTCCCCTAGCAACATATACTCATTTATTGTTCCTTTGCATACTGATGGCATCCTACTGTGAGCACCTGTGACTCTCTCAGTGCTTTCTCATGGCCTAAGCATCAAGAGGCTGGCAGTGCTGGAAAGTTTACAGTCCTGGAAGCAGCTTCCAATCAATGACAAGTGGGAGATGTAAGATAAAGATGTCAGCTTCCTTGCTCCTTGGATGAAGTCAACTATGTCTGCTCTCCACATCTCCCAGCAGTCCCTATGGTTTTGAGTCCTAATTGCTCAGGCAATAATCTGATCACCAATGCACTCCATACTGGCTAATTTTAATAATATGGAGAAAACTCAAGATAAAATGCCAAGAGAAGAAAATCTGATAGAAAAATTGTTTGTACAAGATGCTTTCAATCATATGCACATATATCAAAAGAAATGGAGAGATATCAAATGTTTCCAGTGGATATTTCAGGGTGTTGAGGTTTAAAGTGATTTATATTTTCCTCTTTATGATTGTCTCCATTTTTCATTGTACCCCTGTATTACTTTTTTAAATCAAACAAATCATTTTAAGTTATTTTAAAATGCTTGTATAACTGATGAATATTTTATCTTTATTTTCTTTAAGTTTATGGTGTCATAGTCTAAAACAGTGGTTCTCAAGTGTGGTCCCTGGACCACCAGCAGCAGCATCACTTGGGGATTTGTTAGAAATGCATATTCTTAGACCCTGTATAGGATCTTTCAAATGATAAAGTGGGACCCAGCAACCTGTATTTTAAGAAGCACCCCAGGTGATTTTGATGCATATTAAAGTTTAGGACCACTGATCGAAAGGTAACTTTCATTCCACATACCTGGCAATCCCCAGTAACATGCCGTAGGTGGGGTCGAAAATTTTCAGTCATGTAAAATGCATTATTGCAGGTTAAGTGAAGTGATTGGGGTGAGCCTGCTGCAAAGGAGAAAAGCTCATCACGGTTGTATGTCTAAATTAATTGGGGGCCAATTCTATTGAGCTTGTGATAAATATGTTGGTCTCCAGGACTTATGCACTCTATTAAAATCCAAGGTGCCTTTAAGACTGAAGGCTGGACTAATTTAAATCTAATCTGATGGTCATCAAGAGCATTTAACACCAGGATGTTTCCCAGGATTGGAGAAATTTTGGTTTTCTTCATTCCTGCCTCTACTTGCCTGTTCGCTTCACTTCCTCAAGTTTGATTTTTCTTCAGCAATTTTCTCTTTTTCCCCTCTTTTGCAAAGATGGTAGATTTCAATATTATGTGGAGAAGACTACCACCCACTGAAATTGGGAGCCCGTCCTCAGTTTTCCCCAAGAAATTTTCACCTATTCTAATGAATCACACTTAGTTATTTATGGGTCTTTTGTCTCCCCCATTAAATGGAAGACTCAGATGCTTTGCAAGCAAGTCAGTAACTTATACCTCTTCACCTGCCTAGTTCTTAGCACAGGGCTTGGCAGACAGCAAGAGCTCAAGACATTTTGCTGAATGAACAAATAAATACTTTAGTTCATAAAATTCATCCATTTTTCAGCATCAAAATGTTTGACATAGTCAATTTGAATACAAGAAACTTTACCTACATTTATTTTAATATGCAAAGAATCCATGTACTTAAAATAGAAATGTGCTGTGCTGTTTATCATTCTGTTCATCTTAACCTCATCAATTTTTCAGGAACTTCCAGCAGATGGCACCAATAAATACTGTCATGGGAATGAATGAGAAACTGGTTGGTATTTTTAACATGAAATTAGAAGCTAAAATAAATAAATCTTCTTTAGTCAATTAATAATAACAACTGGCATTTATTTGGCATTTCCCCATTTGCAAAGTGCTTTTAAGTATTTGTCTCAATTGTGATCCAAATTCTGTATTGAAGAAGTTTTATTATGTTGTTGAGACTTCTGTTGACGTGTCATTTAGTCACAGTAGCAGGGTATGCTAGTTAATGAGAATGCTGTCATCTTATTTTATGTTTGTGCTATGTCAATTTTTCAAAGGTCAAAATTCTGTATGAACAATTTGGGCATGATCCTACATGTGAAGACTGAACAGAAACTCAGACCACTAATAATTTTCTGAACTGTTTCTCTGGTTCAGATACAAAGCCCTTACACAGATACGTCACACTTTGATCCTTGCTGCAATCCTATGATGTGGGCCAAACAAGCATTGGGTTCTGGACAAACAGATTCCTCATCTCATCATTGCCCTCCTCAGCTCAGGTGACTCAGGCTCACTATCTCATAAATCTTAACAACACTCAGATGATGTCAGAATGGCAATTAATATTCATTTCACTTAGGAAATTACAAGGAAATACTTAGAAAACGTCTATCTTGTTTCTAAAAGCACAAAGTTATCTGATAATAGGGTCCCAGATGGGAATTCCCCCTTTTCCTTTCCTCCCAGCTAGCTAACAGCTTTTTCTGTCGTTTGCCAGAAAAAGTTGGTGTCCCAGTCATTGCCCATTTTCTGGAAACTAAAAATGGACTCACAGAGGAGTTAGAGGCTTCATGTGGCAACTACTCCTGAAGCGATTGATGTATGTTTTACAGAACAACCCAAGGTCATGGCAATATCTCAAAAAAATGTAAATTGGTCACAGAGCAACTTCAGGCATCTTGAAGGATGTGTGGTATATTTCTTAATCATTCACAAGTGAAAATAGATGAAGAGTTAGACACAAAATTACTAACTACCAACCTAATATGATTTATTAATTGTAACTTAATTCACATGCCATAAGATTCAACCCTTCAAAGTGTATGATTCAGTTGATTTTAGTATATTTGAAATGCTGTGCAAACATCACCATCACATTCCAGAACATTTTTATCACCCCCAAAAGAAACTACACACCCATTAGCAGTCACTCTCCATTTTCCTCTCCTCAGCTCTTAGAAGGCACTAGGGTACTTTCTGTCTCCATGGATTTGTCTATTTTGGATAATTTATATAAATGAAATCTTACAGTGTGATTTTTGTGACTAACTTATTTCATTTAGCTTAGAGTTTTCAAGGTTCATTCATGTCTGTTTAATGTGTTGAATAACATCTTGGGGGAGGCCATGGGTTTGGCCTGGGCATCTGCACTGGGCCCAGTAGGCCAGCTCAGTGTAGAGTTTAATTATAGTTACTGAACTTTGATTGGTCACAGAAAGCCGTGTAGTCAATTAACTAACAAAGCTGTGAACAATTGACTAGTTAAGTTGTATCCAACTGCCTAGTTGATGAGTCTGAGGCCAATTAAGTTGTTTTCCATTTCATGCCTTCGTTTTTCTATAAATGCTCTCTGACCACTTTGGCTGGAGTTCTCAGAGTTCTCTGTGGTTCTCGTAGCTCAATTCATGAATCATCATTTGTTCTGTCCAAACTCTATGAAGTTTATCTGGTCAAAGGGATTTACTTCAATGGTTTTGATGTAGTCACAGGAGAGCTCCGGTGACTCCCCAGAGCATCAAGTAACCAGAGGTAAGTACTCGCAAAGCCCAGGGTGTTTTCTTGTGGTAACTGGCATGGTGAACTCTCTCTTGAATTCTGGAACTCCGTGGATTTGTGCTTTAAGCTGAGCTTGTTTGAACAAACTTCTTGGTCCAGGTTGGCTTTGGAATTTGTGACAAGGGATAGGACTAAGTCCTGAAGGGAGGTGTCAGATGCCTGACTGAATCAAACAGAAATGGAACTGAAATGGTTCCAGTAGAAACAGGACTGGATCCTGTCCGGAGGTCTTAAGGTCTGACTGGGTCAGACAAAACAAATACATTGAGCTGGGTTCAGTGTTGGGAGAAAGTTGCTATAAGACCAGGAATTATGGGTTCAACTGGGTGTTGGGAGTCTAGAGCCACACTTTCTGGAATTCTATCCACTTTGTGAGAGGGCATAACCTTGGGATGATACCAAGGATTAGTTTGTGTAATGAGAGGGCATATAACCTGTTGGTTATGTTTTTTTGGGTTGTGGTGACTGTTTGGCTTATATAGGAACTAGATTAGGTCCAGGGTGGTGCACCCTGAACTAAGTAATTTGGTGAAAAGAACACAGGCCAGGTTGCTTGTTTCTGTTTTGAGACCTATGGTTAGTGAAGGAAACCCACATCTGTGGAGGAAATCTCCATTTGTAAGGATGGTTCCCTCTGTGCACATGGAGAGGGATGGTAGAATCCACAAAGCTTTAAGTGAAGAAGGCAAAGACTCTCATGTCTGGGTAATGAGCCTTCCTTTGACCCACTTTGTCTTAAGTAGGCTTCCTACTTGTGCTTTTCTTGTCAGGTAATGGTGTTTAGAGCAATAATTTGGCAGGTCCATCAAGAAAGGGGTGAGGGTCCCTTGACTAACCCCTGGCTGTAAGTAAACTCAGCAGGAGACCAATAACATATGCTCTCAATAAATGGATGGGAGTATGGGAGTAGGGGAATGGGTGAGCCTTGAGGAGAACTGCTGGTTGGAACTGAGGTCTGTCTGGGTGAGGTGAAGTCTCCTGTGATAAGAGTTGATCTTCAGAAGACTGAAGTCAAGTCCCTTTGGAGGATCTGTCTCTAAGTTATTGGCGGGGCTCAGAAAACCTTGCATTCTGCTGTTTGGAAAGGTGCTTTCTACTTTAGATTGTGCAGAGGGGAATGAGGGGAGGGGAGGGGTGGGGTGGTGAGGATGGGAAGGACAGTAGAATGAGACAGACATTATTACCCTATGTACATGTGTGATTACACTACTGGTGTGACTCAGCCCCATGTACAGCCACAGGAAGGGTAAGTTATGCTCCATTTGTGTACAGTGTGTCAAAATGCATTCTACTGTCATGTATAACCAATTAGAACAAATTTTAAAAATTTGAAAAAAAGCTGGGGGAGAAAAAGAAAGGTGCCTTCTACTTAATCAATGTAGTAAAGAAAAACGTCTTGGGGTGGTGCTCAACTCTTTCAATGACTAGCTTTGTTTATTGAACTTAAGCATAATAAAGTAGATTAGGGAGCTGGGATATGGCTCAGTGGTAGAATGCTTTTCTAGCCCATTAGGAGGCCCTCACTTGAATCCCTAGCACATCAACCCCAGAATTATAAAAGATTCTCATAATTTCAAGAATCTTTTTCAGTAACTTGAGGTTTTGAGTTATGTTGGATTAAGTGGGTAGATACTTAAAAATAATGACTCAAACATTTTGTAAATATTTTAAAATACTGAAGCTTGTTATAGGATTCTGACTAACAGAAGATTTTACAATTACCTTTAATGATTGGGGTAGGCTTCTATAAATTGTTGTGAAGAGAAAATGGCTGTTATGGCTTTTATTGAATGTGAACTGTGTCTTGACTAATTAGAGGACAATGAGTAATGTGTTTATTTCATATATTTGACCATCCATGTGTAACACATCATATTGGGACCAGGGATATGATGACAAGGTAGGTGTAGTTCCCCTCTTTATGGAATATCATAGGAGAAACAAGGTGCATGCACACCATGTGGGTGTTATGATTTGGATATGAAGTATCCCTAAAAGCTTCTGTTAATGCAAGAATATTTAGAAATGATTAGATTATGAGATCTGTAACCTAATCCATCCATCCTAGTTTGAATGGACTAACTGGGTGGTAACTGCGGGCAGGTGGCGTGAGGCTGGAGGAGGTGGGTCACTGGGGGTATGCCCTGCAAGGGTTCATCTTCCCTGAGACCACACCAACCCCCCCAACCTCTTCCCACCTCAACACCCTGCCTCTTGACCCACCCACCAGACACTCTGAGAAGCTTTCCTCCACTGCTCTCTTCCCCCACGATGTGGTGACTTGCCAGCCATGGAGTAGGCTATATATGGACTGGGACCTCTGAAACCATGAGCCCCAAATAAACTCTTCCTCTAAATTCTTGTTGGGTGTTTTGATCTCAGCAATAAAAAAAACTAACTAAAATAATAGCTTTAAAAAATAATAGAGGCAGTGCTGGGGATTGAACCCAGGGCCTTAGTGCTTGCAAGACAAGCACTCTCCCAACGGCGCTAGTTCAACCCCCAAAACAAACAAAAAAAAGAAAGAGAGAAAATTAGTTATTGTGTTAAATGCAATAAAGAAAAAAATCATCCACTCCTGTTGCTGTTAGCACCTGTAAAGGGATGAGTTAAATTGAACTCCTTGTCAGATAATTTTGTTGCCACCTATTTAATAGCAAATGTAGTACTGACCTCAGTTTGTTTTGGTAATTGAATTCTGCTAGTGGAACATCTTTTTGCAGTATAGAGAGGATAGCCATTTGCTTACAAAATGCCAACATAAAACAATTTAAAATTGCTTGGAAATTAAGGTTGTTCGGTGTTAGAAATCCTAATGTGTGGTATTTTTAACTAGAAATTGTAACTCCTTGCACATTTTGGGTGGGTGAAGCTATAGGGTATGAAAGATAATGGTTTTTTTTTATGGGGGGAAGAGTAATTTTTCTAATCTAAAAGTATGACTGCTTTAAAAGGAAAAATATGGGACAAATCACTGAATGGATGAAAAGATTGTAGAAGACGGTTGACTTGTGAAAGGAATCTTATGTGATCAAATTGGTTAAAATTTGAAGGGAATTAAAATTTTTATAAGAATTAAACATTAATATCAAAAATATAACTGAAAAATTAGAATTTGCTTTTTTAAGTTAAACAAGATTTTCTTGGAGAATTGATCTACTCTTAATAGGAAATAGAGATTAGTTTTTCTAAAGGAAGGGCTGAAGAGAACTGTGTCCTCTATGGAAGACCTGGATTTGTTTCTGATGACTATATGGCTTTTTATATTTAAAGTCTTGTCACTTTGGTTAGATAAGTGACTATTTTTGTAGTGACCTGTGATCTTATTTTGATGAAGATTTTTAATAATTTTTTGTAAACTTCCCCCAAATCAAGTTCTAAAATGGTCTTTTGGCTTCAAACTAGCTTTGAGCTCTTCCAGGAGGGCCCCTGGAACATCTGAAAGAGGGATATTAAATTGATTAGAAATATTTGCTATGCTCAATTGTATGGAAAGATTTGTCAAATAAATGATACTGGATCTTCTTTGAGTTGTATTTGTATGAATGTGTTAAAATGTACTTCAAAAATTGTACAAGACCCATAGAAATTGGATAATCCTGAGGCAATTTTCTTATCATTTGTATCCTTATCATTGTGAACTCTCATCGGATCTTTAGTCCTTGCCATTTGGAGTCTTGTCATTTCACAGATGGTTAATTGTTCATTCTGGCCTGATGTGTTTCATTTTCAAGGGGACTCATGGAAAAGACTTGAGGTATGGGTTTTTAAAAAAATTTTTTTAGTCATAGATGAAGACAATACCTTCATTTTGTTTATTTTTATGTGGTGCCAAGGATTGAACCCAGTGCTTCACACATGCTAGGCAAGTGCTCTACCACTGAGTCAAACTACAGCACCTTGCAGTATGGGGTTTGATAACTCTGAGATCAATTCACTGGACTGGGTAAGAACTCCTAGAACTCTATTGGAAAGACTGATTGTTCACAAGCCTGCTAAGCCAACATCAGGCAGAATAGGAACTGATTGGGAAGCCAGGAAATGCTTGGACAGACTTTCATGCTGGGTCAGCTGGAGCTGAGATTGTTGAGATGTGCAGTTTGGACGGACTCTTTGAGGTTGGTTCAAATCAAATGCCAGTGGAGGCTGTTCAGTGGACAGTTCTACATACCTGAGCTGGAGGAACAAAACTGGTAACTGAAAGGAAATAAATCCAGTGTTAAGCTTGAACTCATGTTCGGCCTGGACAGCTACCTGGTCTGTACTGAGTCTTTAAAGCTTCCATCACTAAGAGTTCTGTATTGCATGACTCATCATGGAGCAGACAAAATGATACAAAGTATAGAGAAGTTTTTGTGTGGTGACTGGTTAAGAGACACTACCCTTGAACCCACATTGCCACTCGCATTGAAATAGTTTTGGGGTCTCCAACCTGGGGTCCACACACCTGTTGGAGACTAAGGTAAAGCTGGATAGGGAAAGGCTTCCCCACAGCTTCTCCTGAGATGGTGAAACAGGACTCCCTGTCATGATACTTAAAGTTCTCTTAATTTTCCTTTGTCTAATCCTTCTTCACTTGGCAGAACTACACCAGTAACAACTGAACTTCCAGATACTTGAATCTTGCAAAGGCCCTGCTGTTGTGTTGAAGGATTAGAGAGGTGCAAGAATAGAAATGAGTCATCACATTGTCAACCACCCTTTTGCTCCTGTCCCCATAACTTGAAGCCTTGTCTATTGAGTGCCTTCCAATAAATGGATAGAATTATGACAGTAAGTTCATGGCAAGTGCAACAGAAAAGTCGAAGCAAAGACATAAGAACTCCAACATGTAATTATCACCCATTCACCTATATATAAGGTATAAAAGTCTCTAGTGGGATAAGAATTCAAGTTTTGAGAAGAAAGCTTGTGCTGACTCTGTGGCCTTATAAAAGTGGGATCTTATAGAATAGTAATCAAGTCTACACTATGAGGGTCAGCTGCAATAATTTTGCAAGTCAGCTGATAATTTTTAAATTTTAAATTGACAAAAATTCCATAAGTACATACAATTATTTAAATTAGGTGATATAAGTTGCCTACAATGGCATATGAGAATGAGGCTAATGCAATAAGGTACTTCCTTGAGTGTGTGGATGCACTGCTCTTGGATGGGACCGACAAAATGCTGATCAATCAGCAGAGTCCTAGCAGAAGCACTGCTTCAACAGGCTGAACATTAACTTTAGCACCTAACACTGGTTCCTCCTGCATGCATAATCCAAATTCAAGAACTTGATTGGCTTGCCTGAGTTAAAAATCAAGGGTTGCCTTCATTGAGATTTCATGGCTTACTTTTTCCTCTTCCATTGATTTAGCAAATTAGCGACCATGCAGTGGAGAATGTCTGCCATCTTTTCCCTCCCTACATGGTAAGTGGATTCTCAAGGCTTAAACAAAAATTCAAAAGGGATAAAGTTGATATCTTTGGAGATAGGGGAGAATTTGGGGACTCCTAGATTATACTTAACCCTCTTAGTATGCCAGGATCTGCCCCTAGGGTCTTCACTTGGCCCAGGGAGTTTTGTTGTGGCTAGTTGTATTCACACTTGTAATTCTCTAGAGTAAGGTATTTGTACTGGGGAAGGCTCCTTAGGACACCATTCTAGGATCCCCATACATTTCAAGCCTATTCATTTCAGTCTGTTAGAGAAGCACGGTTTTGCTTCTGTTTAGAGGTAGAGCCAGGCAGGCTTATTGTTCTGATCAGAAGGGGGATGAGGTCATCTCTCCCTGACTGTAGTCATTGTTCAGGAGTGAACTGATGTGGTTTTCTACAGCTGGGTTTGTTTTCCCTGTAAATGGGTGAGGTGGGCAGGGGCATTGTGGCTGTAGACATGCCTTGTATTCACAGGGAACCTCTGTGGTTCTTTCTCTAGTCTGAAATGTGCCCTAACTTCTTTCCCTTTCCTCTACCATTTCTCAAACTTGGTACAGTGTCCCATGATGTGTCAGGATTTAGTTACAGGTAACAGAACACTTTTTGATAGTTCTAGTAGAAAGGGATTTAATGGTTTAGAAAATCAGGTGCTTACAGAACTTCTGGAAGAGTTGGAGGGGAAGGCACTAGGCTTAGTCTCCCAAGGATGAGCTCCAGTGCAGTCCCACCAACCTGTCTTGTTCAGGGAACTGCTGTAAGAGAGGAGAAAAAATTGATCAAAGCTTTTTCTATGACTATATAAAAATGTATATACATTCATATAAATATATTGCTATTATTACATACATTTCACTGATTAAATATAAGGATCAATATAATTGCTTTTATGTTAATGTTTGGAAAAGACACATCAGTCTTTGGCCAGTTCAGAGGACGATAACATTGTATCTCTGGGAAATTGTTACAAATGCAAAAATCTCAATACTCCCACCTTTATTGAATTAGAAGTTCTGGGGATAGAGTTCAAAAATCTTTGTTTTAATAAACCCTCCAGGTGGTTCTACTGTAGTCAGGTGACTGTATTAGTCAACTCTTCATTACTATGACTAAATACTTGAGGCAGATCGCATTGTAAAGAAAAGAGGTTTGTTTGGGCTAATGATTCTGGAGGTTTAGGGCTGAGGTTTTCATCTGGGATGAAAGTAGAGTGCCAAGATGATACAGAGCATAACATGGTAAGAGACAGTACGTGTGTGTGCCTCTTCAGGTCTGTCTTCTTATAAAGCCACCAGGATTCAATCATGGATGTTTCACCCTATTGACCTTGACCCCATCTAATACACTCTCCAAAGGTTCCATCTCTAAACACCATGCTCAGATGAAGTTTATGTCCCCTTAATACCTCAAAGGGATTAAATTTCAACACATGAGGTCTTGGAACACTCCAACCATATCTAAACCATAGCCGTGACTGTCCGTTCTGGTTTGTCTAGGACTATTGAAAAGGATTCTGGGATACTGACCTTTTTATTGTTAAAACCAGAGAAGTCCTGAGTAAGCTAGGATAAATTGGTCACCTTAGATGCAATTTGGGAAATATTCTTAGACCATCTGTGTAGGTGCCTGCTGGTGGAGCTGGAGAGATTACTTGTGAGTCATAGATATGAGGTACAATATTATTGAAGCAATGTGACAAATTCTGTTCACTCAAAATAACTTCAGTTGAAACTGCAAAATGTTCATTTGTCACTGCTCTCCATGTACCATTGAAGAAAGTTCTGAGCCGAATGACTTTCCAAAAGTGAGATCTGCCAACAGAAAAGGTAAGGGTTGCAGATGAGTTTTTGCAAGTCATACACAATGGTACAAATTTTTTTTTCTATTAAAATTCTTTAAACCAACCCCTCCATTCTGCCTGGTGGCACAATTCAATCCTGGGCATTTTAAAGCTGAGTCAAATTAAAATCTTCTCACTCAAATCAAGATTTTATTTTTTAAATGAAATTGGGATTTTCACATCTCCCCCCCATTTCCTGGATTGGGTAATTCTGGGGATCTTTCACAGAGCCAATGTTGAGAGGGGAGACATCTGTCCCCGCTGGCATCTACGATGAGGCACATCATCCCGGCAGGAAACTTCTAGGACATCTGGTTTCTCCATCTGGTCTCCAGTAGTTGGTCCAAGAAGGTCACCCTGCATCTCATTCTCAACCAGCAGACCTGTTGGCCTCTCAGCTGCCTTTGAGACCCTCCTAGTGGAGAGTGACAGGGTAGGACACTTCTGATTCTCTTCCGCACTACTGTGGGGTCACAGGAAATCTCAGGCTGGTCTCAGGCTCTGTCTAGCTAGAACTGCTAGCTACCATCTCCATTTTGGATGTTCCCCAGACAGTTTTGGAGAAATGACATAAGGCTTGTTGCTTCCTGGGTCTTCCCAGGTAGCAAGGCACAGAACTTCTCTGCTTTTGTTTCTCTCACTCCATTGAGGTTTCTGGTAACCCTCTGAGAATCTGTTGATAAATTTTGGTTCTAATTCCTGTACTTGGGGACCTACAACATCTACTTCCTCCCCACTTCCTTTCTTCTCCTTCCTTTACCCTTCAGTCCAAAGAACTTTTATCTGGGGTGAGAACTTGCTCTTCTATAATCAAGGATTATTCTCAATTTGTATTTATGGTATCAACTTTACACCTTGGGTTCTTTCTATTTATTTATTTATTTATTTTTGATTCATTGAACACAAATGGAGTACAGCTGTTGTTTCTCTGGTTGTACACAAAGTAGAGTCACACCATCTGTGCATTCATACATGTACACAGGGCAGGATGTCTGTCACACATTCTATTATTATTCTTACCCCCCCACCCAACCCCACCCCTCCTGTCCCCCTGTGCTATCTATCCTTCCTCCATTCTTGCCACCCTTCCACCCTGCATTATGCATCATCATTCACTTATCAGAGAGATCATTTGGCCTTTGGATTTTGGGAATTGGCTAATATCACTTAGCATAACAGTCTCCAACATCATCCATTTACCTGCAAATGCCATAATTTTATTCTTCTTTATGGCTGAGTAATATTCCATTGTGTATATATACCACAGTTTCTTTATCCAATCATCTATCAAAGGGCATCTAAGTTGTTTCCACAATCTAGCTATTGTGAATTGAGCAGCTATGAACATTGATGTGGCTGCATCACTGTAGTAATCTGATTTTAAGTCCTTTGGGACTTAATCTCCAGAATCTACAAAGTACTCAAAAATCTTTACACCAAGAATACTAATAACCCAATCAATAAATGGGCCAAGGAAATGAACAGACACTTTACAGAGGAAGATCTACAAGCAATCAACAGATTTATGAAAAAAATGTTCAACATCCCTAGTTATAAGAGAAATGCAAATCAAAACCACCTTAAGATTTCATCCTACCCCAATTAGAATGTCTTTTATTAAGAATACAGGCAACAACAGGTGCTGGCGAGGATGTGGGGAAAAAGGTACACTCATACATTGCTGGTGGGATTACAAGTTGGTGCAGTCACTCTGGAAAGCAGTGTGGAGATTCCTTAGAAAACTTGGAATGGACCCACCATTTGACCCAATTATCCCACTCATTGGCCTATACCCAAAGGACTTAAAATCAGATTACTACACCTTGGGGTTCTTTAGGGATACAGTTGAGAGTACTATTTCAACCCTTCATGCATCCTCCCTTTCTACATCAGTAACAAAATAATGATTTTTATTTAAATCAGCTGTGTGTCCTACTAAAAGATGGTATTCTCCGGGTTCCCTTGATGTTAGACATGACCATGTGACTATATTCTGGCAAATGAAATATGAGAATAAGTATTGTGTGGGACTTCTGAGATGGCTGATTAAGCAAGAAGGGATGGGAACTCCTTGCTTTATTTCCTATTACCTCAGATGTGGATGTAATTGTTGGAGCTCTAGCAACCATTTTGTACCAACCAGGAGGTTATTTCGAGAGTGTAAGCCAGCCTAGGATGGAACTGAAATATAGATGGAGTCCAAATCTCTGACCACATCAGTTCTAACCTGTCTACCTTTTACAAGACAGAAATAATGTATTCAAACTTAACATTTTCTTTTTTTATATAACCTCTTGTCTAACCTTGGACTTGGCTTTAGCTTTCTCTTAATGTATTCATTGTTCTGAGTTGCAAAGGTATGCACAGAAACTCAAAAGCTCCTTTTATTTCCTTGCATTGGTATCATAATGACTCTTTCCTGAGAGCCACAGGGAGGACAGCTTCATGTGGCTTGAAAGAATAGAAAGAAGGAAATGCTAATAGTAGAAAATGTTCTATCCTCATACCTGAAATTTATCCAAGCAGTCCCCATGCCTAGGATTAAAGTCGAATTTAGGCTTTAAAGATGAAAGAGTGGAGAGACAGAAATGAAAAGCTATCAGTCAATTTGATAATCTGAAAGCTCCATTGGAGTTTAAAATGGCAAATAGCATTCTGAATTGCTTCTCCCAGCTCCTCTCCACTTCTGAGCTTCCTGCCTCAACAGATGCAGCAGTGGGTTTCTTCTCCGTCTCCTCCTGAATTTCACAGTATGTAACCCGCCCCCAGCCCTGCCCCCAACTGGGGATTGAACCCAGGACCTTATGCATGGTAGGCAAGTACTGAGCCACGTCCCCAGTCCTTCACACTAAGCTCTTCATTTTATTTCCTTATTGACCTAGGGTTTGTTAAGTTGATCCTTCAATGAAAGGTATAACTCACCAATTTATGAATAATTTATCACTTCTTTGTGTTGACAATTATGTGAAACTCTGTTCTTAAGAAAGTGCTAGATGTGGGATGCGGTGGTGTATGCCTGTAATTCCAGCAGCTTGGGAGGCTGAGACAGGAGGATCCCAAGGTCAAAGCCAGCTGCAGTAAAGGCAAGGCACTAAGCAACTCAGTGTGAGACCCTGTCTCTAAATAAAATACAAAATAGAGCTGGGGATGTGTCTCAGTGGCTAAGTGAACCTGAGTTCAATCCCTGGTACCCCCCCCGCCCAAAAACAGAAAGACAGAAAGAAAGTGCCAGTTATCAACATGATTAACTAAATTAAGTGTTCTGAAATACACGTCACAAGGCATGTCTTCTTTACTTTTATCTTTTGTAAGGTTGTAATTAGTTTAGCTATTGAAATTGATGGTATGCATGTTGATTTAGCTTTGCTATCTGTAGAAGTGGAATCGATTCCCATAGAAGTTCAGCAAAGGCATTTATGTTCCATCTACAAGAATATATATCTGGCTTAGGAAGCTGAGGCTGGAGGATCAGGAGTTCAAAGCCAGCCTCAGCAACTTAATGAGACCCTGTCTCCAGAGAAAATATAAGACAAGGGCTGAGATGTGGCTTAGTGGTTAAGTGCCCCTGGGTTCAATCTCTGGTACCAAAAAAAATGTGTGTTTATATATATATATGTATACATATATATATGTGTGTGTGTGTGTATATATATATATATATATTCATTCTCCCCATTTAGATCTATTCTTGTATTAGATATTCCTAAGCTGTAATTTTAAGTTTTATAGTATCAATTTAAAACAGTTGATTCTTTGATCCAATACCACAGGCTCATGCTGTGTTGGCAGAGGCCACACAACTTGATTTTTTCAGGTCCGTTTTGATTTGTTTAATTTGTTTATACTCTATTCCACAGATATTATAACATCTCTTGCAAGGACATGAAGGATAAATTTAAATAAAACTCAAAGTGGGCTGGGGTTGTGGCTCAGTGGAAGAGCACTTGCCTCGCATGTGTGAGACACTGGGTTCGATCCTCAGCACCACATATAAATAAAATAAAGGTCACCTGAAAACTAAATAAATATTTTTTAAAAAACACTGGTGTTAAAAAACACCAGTCATGGTGGCGCATGCCTATAATACTAGGGGCTCGGAAGGCCTAGGCAGGAGAAGTCCAAGTTTGAGGCCAGCCTGGGTAACTTAGCTAGGCACTAAGCAACTGAGTGGGACCCTGTCTCAACATAAAAAGGCCTGGAGATGTGGCTCAGTGGTAAAGCACCCCTGGGTTCAGTCCCTAGTACCATCAAAAAAACAAAACAAGAACATGCACACACACACACACACACACACAAACACCAAGGAACAACAACAACAACAAAAAACGACAAAAAAAATCCTCAAATACAGAATTGGAACAAGGAAAATTAAGGCCAGAGTTTAAAAAAAAAAAATGTATAAAACTCAGGAACCTGTAGGGCAACTATTCCCATTTGACTCTGAACTTCAGAGAGCCTCAACAGAAGGGAGGCACACTATGTCACAAAATTCTCATTAGCAAACAGCTTCCTTAGGAAGTGCATATTTATCCTGGCACCACATTCTCCTTTTATCACTTGGGACTTTACAGGGGTCCCCAAGTGGACAAAACCGTGACTCACTTTTATTTTAAAACACAGCTGCAGAAATAATACTTAAGATTCAGTGAGTAACCTTTCAAATTGGTGTTCTAGGGAACAATGGTCTGAAAAATACTAATAGGAATGGCATTATTTTTTTAAACAATGTGTTCTATGCCCAAAGAAGTTGAGGAACAATGAACCAGTCAAAATCAAGCCCGTTTCCTTGGAGGATTTTCCAGACACTTTGACATTTGATGTGCACTATGGTTCTCCACAAAAAGGGACTACGGTGCTGGGGACACAGCTCAGTGGAGGAGCACTGGCCTTGCCTGTGCAAGGCCCTAAATACAATCCCCAGTACTAGTGCAAAAACAAAACAAAACAAACCACAACGTGGTGTTTCTGGAACTGATCTTACCATGGAGGTCTTTCTTGTGAGATTCAGCTTTAAATTACCTCTGAGTTCTGTGAAAGTTTGGAAGGATGCGGTCAAGGTTAACTGATACAAATACTTCGAGCAGTTCAGAACAGTGTTGACGTTGGGCAGATGTGGGTATAAATTCTACCTTTAGCACTTACTGAACTTTCATTTCCTCCTTGACAAAATGAAATGCATCAGCTAAAAATGTTTTGGGCTCCAGAAATAACGACGACAATGAAAGTCGTGCCAATCACTTTTTTGGGGGGAGTGGGTACTGGGGGTTGAACTCAGAGGCACTCTACCACTGAGCCACACCCCAGCCCTGTTTTGTATTTTATTTAGAGGCAGGGTCTCACTGAGTTGCTTAGCGCCTCGCTTTTGCTGAGGCTGGCTTTGAACTCACAATCCTCCTGCCTCCATGCCTGACCCACCGATCACTTTGTTTACTTTTCTGATATAGTAAATCAAGGGTTGAGCTGTCCACTGCCAATGCAGCTGTTCAGGAATAATGTCTGGGTCCGGGCTCTTTCTTTCCCTCTGCTTTGACAAGCTCAGGACGGGCCACGGTCTTCATGCTGCTGCCTCATGGTTTTAACGTGACTGCCACACCCTTCTTTGCATTTCAGTTACTAAATAGGAAGAGAGGGAAGTAAGTTTCTTTTGAGTAGCCAGTCCACAGCATTAGCCATAGGGGGATGATAGACTCACCCTCAAAGAATTACTTTGAAGGTTAAGTGAAATAATGAAGTAGAGTTCACTTAGTGCCTGGCACTAGCCGGTGCTCAAATAACAGTTATTACTATGCATAGTAGCCTTGAATTCTGTGCGATACAAATCCAGCAATGAGTATGTAGAAGGGCTAAGAACTGTGCATTCTTCAGCCCACCATCAGTAAATATCTTTTGAGTGAGGCTTTTTTATAGAAGCAGAAGGTCAGACTGTTTGATGCTACCTTCTCTTGCAACGCAGGTAGGTAGAGATGCTGTTTAAAGCAGATGCTACAGAAACCAGATAAGTAGGAGGAAGGCTGGCATCCTATTGTACCAATGAGCAGCCTACCAGGACTCTCCCTCAAGAAAAGGCCCACCCCATCTTAGCATGGAGGAATGCTGCAGGGCGCCTAGGCCAGAATTTGATTAGGAAGTAGTTTTGATAACAAGGTTCAGTCAATCCCAGTAGGTTTCTATGTCATAGAATACATAAGGTTATTTGAGAAGTCTCAATTCTAAATGTTCTGTCACACCATCAGACTATGAATATAATAAGGAACTGTCTTGACTTTTGGATTACAAAATACAGTAGCTGTATGGTATAGAGATAATGTTTTAAAATAACAATTAGTAAATACATATTATTAACCATCAATTGAATATTGTCTTGTCACATGGAACAGATGAGTACTTTTTTGAGCAACTTTAGGAAATATTAGAATAAGCATCACTCATCTTAGGGGGCAATTTGGCAATTGAAAGGGAAAGAAAAGTATCATTAAGATAACTTGTATTTAACCTCATCATAGGTGAAATCCAGGCCACTTTGCTAAGGATGAAGAGGAAGGCAGTGACATTGATGAGGGCTAAGGCTCAGTCAACACTTCCTGTGAGCCAGATACCATCCTAAGTGCTTTCACACCAATCCATCAATTCTAAATATGTGCCTCTCCCCATATTTTAAATGTTGATAGCTCACTTGGTGTCATTTGTGTCCAGCACCAACATGTCATCCCCACATCAAATCTAGGGCACAAGCACTACTCTGATCCTACAGATGAGGAAACTGAGGCTTGACCAGGGTGCCAGCCACGTAGGTAGGCACTGAGGGATTTGAATAGGTATCTGTCCTGCTCCTGAGTCCAAGTTTTTAGACCTTACTAGGCAAAATAAAACATTTCTAACTTTTATAAGAGAACTTTAACCCATTTTCTTTTAATATGATTTGAGGATTTAGGAACTGAGCATTGCTCTGCTGACAAAGTTAGACTCAATGACCCAGGTTCCCTTCTAGCTGCATGGGTTTTTTCTTTTCTGTTTTATTATAGTATCTATATCCTTAAAGGAGAGAGAACACAGCACGAGGGTGAGTCATTCCCGGTGGGAGGCTCATTCCTTACACTTCAGTGCTAAGAGGAAAAAAGACCTGACCCAGAATCACCAAACTGTCGCACTCCCAGCTCAACTCATTTCCAATGCTGTTCCTGTAAGACTCCTGCAAAGCGATCGCCTGTGACATGTTCCCTGTGACCCAGTTTATCTCAAGCATTGGGTCACTTTCTTTCCTTCTTGATCTTCAAAGCTTCTCTTCTCGATCCTCTGCCCTTTTGAATTCTTTGTTCCTACTGTCTTCAGCCTGCCCTTGGGGTTTTTCTGGCACTGAGTTTATTACTAGAGCAGGTCACATTGAGCCCTTTAAAAAACATGAATCACGTTTGTTCTCACGCACAGGGATCATCTCCCTCCACAGCTTTCACTGCGGGACACTTAGCACAATCCCAGGGCTATTTCTAGACAGGTGGACAAAACCTATCTAGTTATTCTTCTAGAGCTTAGAAAGAATAGATGGAGTATCTTGAATAAATTATCTTTTCCAAAATAAGATAATTTGTGTTGTCTTCGTCACCTGGGGGACGTCACCTTCAAAGAGTGTTGTAAACGACTGTCCTATTGTAAATTTCCTGCTGAGAGCCACCGTTGGCAAGCAAGCACATAAAGTGCATGGAGCATAGCATCCCAATAATTTATAATATTTAGAAATGCCTCAGAAAGCTTTCTAGGTGTTTAGTTTAACGTATGGATTCTGTAGTATGGTGCCACAGGTTTAATTAAACCATGGCACAGTGTCCTGGGTGTTCTCTATAACCCTTTCAACTACCCATCACAGCAAATTGCAATTTGACCACCTTTCCTGTCTACTCTGATTAATTCCAAATCTTCACCTCCATTCTGAAGAGGTTTGTGCCCCCCACCCCTTTTTGTTTAAAGGATTCACTTGAATCTTAATCAAATATGAAAAGGGAGGAGAGGTCCTAATGCAGCATATCTATTTTGTACCAGGCAATTTCATGTTTTATATATGCTGGTTGCCTCATTTAATCTGTAATAGGAGCCCCTTAAACTCTGCTCCACCTTCCTTTTGACATGGGGGGATCTAGGCTTAAGAGCATGATATAATTCACCCCAAAATCATACCCAGTATTTGGTGGAGCCAGGGTTTGAACCACAGTCTGCACAACTCCATTGCCTGGTTCCTCTCTACCAGAGATCTCATATCCTGGTTTCATGTTGGGATTCCCTGCAATTTTCCCTCCAATTTTATGTGCTACTCCTAGAAATGGAGCCAACCTTGCTGTCTTCAACTTGAATCCAAAGTAGGAAACTGAGCAGAGACTTGAATGATTTTCTCCAAGTTGCCTCAATAGTAAATGAAGAACTTGGTAGGTGAATAAGAGAATTTTCAGCCTGCTCAGACTTAAATAATGGTTTCCCCTTCCCAACTTCATGTCAAAACTTAACCTGTAATACAACAGGATGAAGAGATGTAGCCTTTGGGAGGCAAGCTCTTCTAACCTATGCCTCCTGAACTAAAGAAATAACTCTGAAAGTGTCCCCAAGGGAAGGGACAGTTGTACCCTGGTGGAGATGTCTGGAGCAGATGGGACCTTGTTACTGTCCTTGAACTGTATAAATGGCATCACCTTATTTTGCTTCATTGTACAGCCAGGTCTGTTCTCAAATCTGTCATGATGCTGCTGTGTGTTCTCGTGGGAGGCAAAATGTCAGAGCCTCAGGCAAGAAAGGACTATTGCCAGGTTTGCAAGTGAGTATAACCACACCCTCTTAGAGTGCAAGGAGAATGCGCCCCCCAGCTTGTGTGCCCACCTGATAAATTGCCCCTCTCCCCAGTACCTCAACACAAATATCCTAATGACTCAAGGTCACTACTTGATTTCCTAAAGAGAAAATTAGTATTTCTAACTGTCAGAAATATGATAGATCAAAAAGGATAAATGAATCTGACTATGGACATTTTTAAAAGTCTCTAATTTTAAATTTTTCTTTGGAAGAAGTGGTCATTCAGACTCAACAACAAGGCAGAAACTTATGAGTGCTATTTGAGGGCAACACCTACCTCCTTCCCAGTGTTTTCTGCTACCCTATGACCTCACCTCCTCTTTGGTCACATGGTATCTTCCTGCCCTTGGAGTTTTAATGGAAAAGTCCCAAAAGTGAGAGGGATAAGGGAACCCCAAGATACATTTGTGGAGTCAGGATAAGATAATAAGAGGTCTCCAGGTGAGCCCTTAGAAGGGAGGAAACAGCAATGGAGAATGGTGGTATGGTCTGTCTAGGCAGAAGGGCCCAAACAACTCCCCAGAAGCATCTGTAGCCTAACATAGAACAGAGCAATAGTGTGACCTCAGGGGCCCCAGACACCACAGCAGCCCTAGAATCTTGGCAGCACAGAGTCCCTTTCCTGGGCCCAGTGGGTCTTGGAAGCTGTAAAATATTTCCCATGTACCCACGGATCATTAGAAACCCACAGGGTAGGAAAGGACCTTGCAGACTGGGATGAGACCCCACATAGACCAAAGGACAGAAAGTGATGCACACCTCAGTAGATGTCAATGTGGGTAGGAAAGAACAGAGATTCAACTGCTCTGGCACATACACAGCCCACCTCACCCAGCCTCTTGACATTTTTAGTAGGCATATGTAGCTCTTAGGAAAGGTAGGAACCCTAAGTAGATAAGTTTCTTGCTCCTGGAAGAAGGAAGACTGTAGTAGAACTTGAGTCACAGAACTCAAAACAATTTGGTTAAATACACTGTCTTTGGTCTACCATTGATACCAACTGCAGAAATAAGCCCTGTCCTTGCCACTTTTACATTTGAACGCAGAGCAAGCCCTGTCCATCACATCTCTGCCATGTCTACAATAGAAAACATACCTTTAGTGGAACTTAAAGTCTTTGGGTAAAGATAGAAAAATACCACATCTGCTCTTCACTACCTCACTCTTCTAGATGTAAGAAAAAATTTAAACATTCTTTTTTTTTGCTCCCTTCCAATTGCTTTATTCTATGGAAACAGACATAAGAAATGCATTTTAATAAAATATACTATTACTGGTTTAGAGGGAGTGTCTCAAGTGTTGGGTTGTTCAAATATTCTGGGATAGGGGAAGGAGATGATCATTAGGGAACATTTCCTAAGGAAAAGAGGTATAAAGTAAGTTCTGTGGTTTAATAAGCATTTTTCTTGGAAGAAGTTGTTGAATAGAACATTCCAGCTTAAGGAAATAGCAGATGCAAAGATGTGGACTCAGAGGGAAGAGGCACTTTTGGGAAATTCATTGCTAAAACTTGTCCTTGATTTAGCAATAAGGGCCAGATTATAGTACCCTGAATGTTGTGCATGGTCACTTTACACCAGCAGCTTAGCAGTTTATTTCTACTTTGAAATTTCTTTTTTAAAATTTATTATTTTTCTATTTTTACAGACTGCATTTTGATTCATTGTACACAAATAGGGTACAACTTTTCATTTCTATAGTTTTACACAGTGTAGATTCACACAATTCGTGTAATCACATATATACATAAGGTAATACTGTCTGTCTCAGTCCACTATCTGCCTTCCCCCAACCCCTCCTGCCTCATTTCCCTCTACACAATCCAAAGTTCCTCCATTCTTCTCTTACCCCCCACCCCCTGTTATGTATCATCATCCACTTATCAGAGAAAACATTTGGCCTTTGGTTTTTTGGGATTAGTTTATTTCACTTAGCATGATATTCTCCAACTCCACCCATTTACCTGCAATGCCATAGTTTTATTCTTTTTTATGGCTAAGTAGTATTCCATTGTGTATATATGCCACAGTTTCTCTATCCATTCATCAACTGAAGGGCATCTAGGTTGGTTCCACAATCTAGCTATTATAAATTGAGCAGCTATAAACATTGATGTGACTGCTTTACTGTAGTATGATGATTTTAAGTCCTTTGGGTATAAACCGAGGAGTGGGATAGCTGGGTCAAATAGTGGGTCCATTCCAAGTTTTCTGAGGAGTCTCCATACTGCTTTCCAAGTTCTGCATAAATTTGTAATTCCAGCAGCAATGAATAAGTGTGCCTTTCTCCCCACATCCATGCCAATACTTGTTATTGCTTGTGCTCTCTATAATAGCCATTCTAATTGGAGTAAGATGAAATCTTAGGGTGGTCTTGATTTGCATTTCTCTAATTACTAGAGATGATGAGCACTTCTTCATATATTTGTTGATCACCTGTACATCTTCTCCTGTGAAGTGTCTGCCCAGTTCCTTAGCTCATTTATTGATTGAGTCTTTTGCATTTTTGGTGTAAAGTTTTTTAAGTTCTTTATGAATTTTGGAGATCAGTGCTCTGTCTGAAGCATGTGTGAAAAAGATTTTCTCCCACTTTGAAGGCTCTCTTTTCACACTATTGATTGTTTCCTTTGCTGAGAAAAAATTTTTGCATTTGAATCTTTCCCATTTATTGATTCTTGCTTTTATTTCTTGTGCTCTGGGAGTCATGTTAAGGAAGTCTGGTCCTAAGCCAACATGATGAAGATTCTGGCCTACTTTTTCTTCTATTTGTTGAAGGATCTCAGGTCTAATTCCTAGATCCTTGATTCATTTTGAGTTGAGTTTTGTACAGGGTGAGAGATAGGGTTTTAATTTCATTTTACTGCATTTGGATTTCCAGTTTTGCCAGCAACATTTGTTGAAGAGGCTATCTTTTCTCCATTGCATGTTTTTGGCACCTTTGTCTAGTATGAGATACCTGTACTTATATGGGTTTGTCTCTGAGCCTTCTATTCCATACCATTGGTCTGCCTGCCTATTTTGGTGCCAATACCATGCCATTTTTGTTACTATTGCTTTATAGTAGAGTTTAAGGTCTGGTATTGTGATACATCCTGCATCATTCTTCCTGCCCAGGATTGCTTTGGCTATTCTGGGTCTTTTGTTCTTCCTGATGAATTTCTTGATTGCTTTCTCTATTTCTATAAGTAATAACCTTGGAATTTTAATTGGAATTGTGTTAAATCTGTACAGTGCCATTGAAAGTATGGCCATTTTGACAATATTAATTCTGCCTATCCAAAAACATTGGAGATCTTTCCATCTGCTCAGACTTTCTTTAATTTCTTTCTTTAGTGTTCTGTAGTTTTCATTGTAGAGGTCTTTCACCTCTTTTGTTAGATTGATTCCCAAGTATTTTATTTTTTGAGGCTATTGTGAATGGAGGAGTTTTCCTAATTTCTCTTTCAGAGGATTCATCACTTATGACTAGAAATGCACTAGATTTATGTGTGTTGATTTTATATTCTGCTACATTGCTGAATTCATTTATTAGTTCTAGAAGTTTTCTGGTGGAGTTTTTTGGATCCTCTAAATATAGAATCATGTTGTTGGCAAATAGTGATAGCTTGAGTTCTTCTTTTCCTATTTGTATCCCTTTAATTTCTTTGTTCTGTCTAATTGCTCCAGCTAGTATTTCAAGGACAATGTTGAATAGAAGTGGTAAAAGAGGACATCCTTGTCTTGTTCCAGTTTTTAGAGGGAATGCTTTCAGTTTTTCTCCATTAAAAATGATGTTGTCCGTGGGCTTAGCATAGATAGCCTTTACTGAAGTATGTTCCTACTATCCCTATTTTTTCTAGTTTTTTTAAGCATGAAAGGGTGTTGTATTTTATCAAATGTTTTCTCTGCATCTATTGAAGTAATCATATTATTCTTAACCTTAAGTCTGTTGATGTGATGAATTATATTTATTGATTTCTGGATGTTGAATCAACCTTGCATCCCTGGGATGAACCTCACTTTATGATGGTGCACTATCTTTTTAATATGTTTTTATATGTGATTTGCCAGAATTTTGTTAAGAATTTTTGCATCTACGCCCATCAGAGATATTGGTCTGAAGTTTTCTATCCTTAATGCTTCTTTGTCTGGTTTTGGTATCAGGGTGATACTAGCTTCCTAAAATGAATTTGGAAGGGTTCCCTCCTTCTCTATTTCATGATATACTTTGAGGAGTATTGGTATAAGTTCTTCTTTGAAGGTCTTGTAGAACTCAATTGAGAATCTGTCTGGTCCTGGGCTTTTCTTGGTTGGTAGGCTTTTAATGCCTTCTTCTATTTCATTGCTTGAAATTGATCTGTTTAAATTGCGTATGTCCTCCTGATTCAGTTTGGGTGGATCATATGTCTCTAAAAATTTGTCAATGTCTTTGAGGTTTTCAATTTTGTTGGAGTGTAGATTTTCAAAGTAGCTTCTAATTATTTTATGTATTTCAATGATGTCTGTCTGTCTCCAACAGGCATCTCAGGATGGAATTGGCCCCACCTAAAGATGGCAGCTTCCGCTTCCAGGATAATCCAAGATGGCTGCACTTGTTTCCAAATGTGTTGGCAAATGGGGAACTGCAGCACAGGACATGGCGCTGAGTCCATGTGGGGAGTGTGGTTGGTCAGGCTGGGTTCCTAGAGGTGGGACATGGTCAGTTGGGCTGGGGGTCCTGCAGGTCCTGGTTGTTGTCCCAAAATGGCAGTAGCCACATGCAACCAAACCAACAGGTACTGTGACAGTGGACTTCCAGGCAACAGCAGGCAGCTGGCACTCTGCTGGTAATCTGAAGGTGGTCTGCAGGCTATCAGAGGACAATCAGCAGGTGGCCCTCAGGTGGTGGGTGTTGAGTAGATGAAAGGCAGGCCATGGGCAGGCAAGAGGCAGACAAACGGGCAAATGGCGGATGATAGGCAGCAGTCAGTGAGCGATCTGCGCTCAAAAAGTAGGCAATATACTGGCAGACTGTGGGTGACTGAGGTGGACAAATGGGGTAAACAGCAGAGGATCAATGAACAGCAAAGACTGCCTCACAGAGAAACAGATTTTCCTCTGCTTGAATCTGAGTTATGGAGTGACAAGCAACACAGCTTCCCTCTAGTCCACCATCTTGGATCTCCCAATTAAACATTCTTACATCATGTAATTTGTTTCTATTTTATGGTAAAAGAATTGTTGAAAGAATTTTTATTCCCAGAACACTATCTTCATAATCTCTCCACTAAGTCAGAGGGTGTTCAGCTTACTTTTCTTAGAAGTCATAGCATGACACATCTATTGCAATAGTCAGGAGTCAATGTCATCATTCTAGGCTTAGTCTCTCTGAATTCCATGGCTTTCATAAGATGATTGAATGGAAACTGACATTAGTTGATAAAATTTAGACCAGGAACAGGCTCCTTTTGCAGGTTCCTGAATGGTGCTTTAGAAGCAGTGGTGTTTTCAAAGGCAGGACTTCAGGGAGGGCTCTTTATGTTAAGGCTTCAAAATGGACAGTTTTTCCTGAGCTGTTGCCTGGAATATCCTACTGCATTTCCTGGGTATAGGATCTTCTGCCTCTTATCCTCTCCAGGCCAAATATCCCTGGTTCCTTTGATACATCTTCTGACTGAGAGACAAACCCCACTGGGTACAGATTAACATCTTGGTTACCTACACCTACACCAGACCCAGACTATCCAGGGGCCCTCAGGTTGCTGTCTCATTGTCCAGGAAGGTAATATCAGAGTCCTGGGATTAATGACTGCTCAGACCTTCTAATTGTATGACATTACATCAATCTAAGCTTCCCCATCTATCAAGTGAGAATTATAATATCTCACAACTCAAATAATGAAGTCATGTATATATCGTATATATTGTTGTGTACATACATGTATATATTGTTGGGTACCTAGTAGGCCTTCAATGGGTAATAATTCCTTGTTTCCTATTCCTAAGCTAATATGACTGGGTTCATGTATATAGGCAGGAGGATTTTTCCAGAGACTAAAATGGATCCTCTGGGCATTTCACTATAGTCAGTAATAACAAAGTATTTGTACTCATGTTTGTCAACTGATTTCCTCTTATGGCTTTATCACATTGTATTTTATCTGATTATTATGAGATCTTTCAGGGTTGGAACTCTAAAATTCTCTACATATCTCCATGACCTAAAAAAAAAATATATTCAACAAATACCAGGTAAATGAAAAAATGACTTAATGAATTTCTCTCTCTTTTTTTTTAATGAATTTCTTTCTCTCTCTCTCTCTCTCTCTCTTTTTTTTTTTTTGTGGTGCTGGGGATTGAACCCAGGGCCTTGTCCTTGTGAGGCAGGCACTCTACCAACTGAGCTGTATCCCCAGCCCCTGAATTTCTAATTATGCATTTAGATCATGGACTTTGCTGGTGTCCTATGTCCCACAAGTACTTTCAAATTAATAAGCATATTTGAACATATATAATAACATGGCATGTAGTTAAGGTCCTTACAATTTATCACCTACTAAGATGAACACAAGAACTTCTATCATTTGGATACATTGGCACCATAAGTTATATATAGAGAGAGGGGTGGGGCATTCAGTGGAGGGAGAGGTTACATTTGGTTAAGAGAATTAAAAGCTTCATTGAGGATTGAGGTAACTCTAGAACTGAGTTTTTTCTCAGAAGAAAAAAGATTCCAAAAAAAAAATGATGGAGAGAGGGCTGCACTAGTGAGGACTTGTGCCAAGGACAGTCAGAGGGTGGAAAGTAGCAAGAAGAGGGCTATTTGTATCATAAAATAAGTGCAGGCTGGTGAGAGCTGTAGTGACAGGGAAGGTTTTGAAAACCAACCAGAGATAACTACTGAAATTTAGAGCAAGGAAGTTTTATATTTAATGTTTATTGAGTGCCTGCCCTTGACAGATTAGGCAAAGGAGATTCAGTTTAAATGACTTGTCGAAGGTCTCGCACAGATTGAAAAGTAGCAGAGATTGAGTTCCACTGAGTTCTCTTGGCTCTGAGATCTACACTCCTGCCACACCCAGCCGCTCCTTTGGCCAACTTTCTGCAGCAGGGTAGGTGTGGCTGCAGAGAGGGCCTGTGCTAGGACCCAGCAGAGAGGAAGGAAATGAGGACTGTCTCTTTTAGTCACTTACTGAATCACTGCCACCAACAAAGCAATCCCGAACATAAGGTGAGTTCCCTTTTTCTAATGAGAAGATCCAAGAAGATCTGCTCTGAATACAGGACTGACTCAAGTTGACAGAGGGAGCCAGATTTTGATGCAAGTATTTAGTAAGCCAGTCTTATTTGAGTCTAAATCCTGAACAGCCAGAACTGTGATCAGATTTGCATTTAGGAAGATTATTTTGTCAGCAATGTGGTGCCTACATTTCAGGCAGGTCAGACTTCTGCAGAAATTCAGGAGATTTGACCACCTGAGCTAAGGGGGTCAAATGAGGGGGAAAGACAGACATGAGAGGCATTTTGGAAGTGTATGAGACAGGACTCATTAATAGAAGGGACAGTCATGAGTGACCCTAGAGTTTTGAGTAGTTTGATGGGCAGCAGGTCATTGACTATCTGATATAAGATACATTGATAGAGCTAGGAAATTAGAGTGGTTTCAGGAAGTGGGGAGGGGAAGAGAGGTAAAAAGATGGGAGAAAAAGATATGATGGTAATATACACTGAAGAGTGTGGGGTGTGGCTGAGTTGGGTGATGCTGAGCTCTGCTGGGGACACCTTATCCTTTCCTGCCCTTTTCCCACCAACTGAGGTTTTGAACTTTGTCTTGAGAGTTAATTGTGTGGCACTTTCATAAAGATTGTCTTTCCTGCTCTGATTATTCCAGACAAGCAAAAAAACATGGTAACTAGTGCTTTGAGATTTCCTCCTGGGAAAAGTTCAACCTTCAAAATGAATATATTTCATGGGCATAGAAAAAAATGAACAGAATAAAAAATCTTTGAAGACAAGAATAAACAAAGTCACTCGTTATAATCACTTTCATCTCAGCTGCAGTCACCAAAGGAGAACATGGGTAGGTGAGCACGAGTTTGGATATAGGGCCATCAAATTGCCCTTGGCTGTCTGGCACTGTCGTGGTTTTAGCAATAGAAGTTTCCCATCCTGGAACTCCTTCAGGCTCACCCTATCTAAAGGTTAAATTTGGGTTCCAATCCTGATTTTATTATTTATTTCCTGTGAAAATTTGGGACATGGCATTTCTAAGCACAGTTTTCTCATCCATAGACATTCTCTGAAGGTGAGCTCATGCAATACCATGAGTTAAAAATCATGTTTTGCAAGTGTATCTCTCGGCCTGCTATAGACTTGAATCTCCAACTGCCTTTGGACAGCTTCACTCAGATATCTAATAAGCAAGGAACACCTTCATTCCCAAACAAAACTCTTGATTTTTCTTTCCCAGAGCTGTTCTTTCTCAGTAGATGACCCTATTAACCAGTCAGTTGCTTAAACCCCAAATCCAGGAATTGTCTTCGATTCCTCGAAGCCCTCATTTGTGTTCTGTACAAATGCTGGGTCAAGAAAGGCAATTCTAGCCAGGCATGGTGGTGCATACCTATAATTCCAGTGGCTCAGGAGGCCGAGACAGGAGGATTGTGAGTTCAAAGCCAGCCTCAGCAATTTAGTGAGTTCCTAAGCAACTCACCAAGACCCTGTCTCTAAATAAAATACAAAAAAGGGTTAGGAATAAGTGCCCCTGGGTTCAATCCTCAGTTAAAAATAAAAAAGGCAAGTATATAGTCTCAACCTCTCTAAAATGTATCTCAGATCCATCAATTACTCCAAATATAACCAGAGAGATTTAAAAAATAAAAGCCCTCCCCCTCCTCCTCCCCCTCCCCCCCCCCTTCCCTCTGGCCCCTCTTTCCCTCTGTCCAAGCCTTGCTCAGACTCTGCACTTGTCCTTCATTCTGCCTGGACTTTGTTGTGCTTAGGTCTTTGTGCAGCTGGCTCATTCTGGTCACTTAGGTCTCAAATGTCCCATCTGCAGAGGTCTGCTCTGACCTCCCACCCCAGGTTGGGGCAAATGCTGTCCACAGGTACGAGAACTGAGTTGGAGCCATCTGGGAGGGTCATGGGCTTCAACAGAGTGAGTCTGTATGGAGTGGACCACTGGAACCCATGGGCAAAGAGGGTAATGGTGGCCATGTCATCTCTATCACAGGGATTAGTCAGAGGTGTCAGGGAATTTATGAGGATCCAGAAGAATGCCCAAGTAAAACAATTCCAAAGGGGAAAAAAATGTAAATTTCTAGAGGACCCTGAGAACTAAGGGTAAGCTCCTAACTGTCAAAGAAGAACTCTGGATTCCTTTTCCTGCCATCCTTCGGCAAAATTCAAAAGGGAAGAAAGGAGGTGAGCAAAGCAAGGGTAGAAGCTGATCACAGCCTTCCCCAGGGCAGGTTGGCCACCTGCAGGCCCGGAGAAGGGAGGGGAAAGATCTTAACCTTTGAGTAAAATTTGACACTGAATTTCTAAGATTCACTATTTTAATTGTGAAATTGAAATCATATTTGTGACTTTCAGTGACTCTAGGGCTTTCTGATATCTATAAGTGTCCAGAAAAGTCCTAAGGTGCTGAGATGGCAATGGTAACTTCCCCTTTTAGAGAACATCTTAAAGGGACAGTCAGAGACAGAGCTACATTGTGATCATGTCCCACGGCAATGTGTGCAAGTAGCCCAGCTTGGAGCTGAGCCTGGGTCTGTCCAATTCCCAGGACTGTGGCCTGAGGCTGGCAAGTGTGATCAAGGCAGCCATGGAGGGGTGGGGTCACCAGAGTCTGATTCATTCTGTTGTCTTTGTCCAGAAGATTTCTAGTATCTCAAAAATGTACCTCAGCTTTGCTTAAGTGAATCATCCCTATTGCTCTTTAGGGATCTCAAAGCTATTTCAGACAGATCCCTTTCTTAAAGGATTTAATTTTCCATGCCTGCTCAAGTGTTGTATTTGAATATACATGTTCACTTGGGTCTTTTTTCTAGATCTGCAGAAGGTGCTGACAGCCTTATCACATGCCTGGGGCCAGGTGTTCTGCTTTCCTAGAGAACAGCACTTCTTTGAAGTCAAGTTCTGGACAATTCATTGGCGCAAGAGAAAAATGTAAAATGTCCAAATTCGAGGCTATACAACTCCTCACATGAGATTCCTTTATATCCAAACTCATTTCTCACTTGCCAGTTACCAATTTGGGGAACACTATCCTGCAGTATTTGTGAATGAAAGGTCTGTCAAGTTAAATGGATAGCATAAAGAGTCTCCAGGGCTGGGGTTGTGGCTCAGTGGTAGAGCACTTGCCTAGCACATGTGAGGCACTGGGTTTGATCCCCAGTACCACATTTAAAAAAAGTCTCCAAATATCCAAAACCCACTAGGGAGTTCTCACTCTGTTGTCTGTCTATCTGTATAAAATTTTTTAAATTGTGGATTAACCTTTATTTTTATTTATTTTTGTGTGGTGCTGAGAATGGAACCCAGTGCCTCACACATGCTAGACAAGTGCTCTACCACTGAGCCACACCCCAGCCCCACTCTGTTATCCTGAGCCAGTGTTTCCTAACACACCTTAGGAAGGCTTCTTGAAGATGTTTACTTTCCCCATCCCAGGGTATATTTTGTATTGTAAGAAGTGCTTATCTTGAAAAACAATACATTTTGTGGTACAGGAGAACAAAGTACTTAAAGAGCCGTCCCTCTGTACATTCACTCTTGAGAGCTAAATTTTAGATGCCAAGTCTTACCTTGTTCTGGAATTTTCATGGTGGGATCACGGTGTAATAATTAACAACCTTGTGTCTACCTTCATATGCTAGGGACTGGGCTAAGCACTTTCCCTACACCCTTACTAATCCCTCCTGATGCCATTAGTCCTCAGTATACACATGGGCAAAAAGGAGCCTGGTGAGGTCAAATGACCTGCATGGGTCACAGGTGCTGCTCCACACCTAGGAAGTCAGATTGAGATGTCCTCAGAATTTTTGAGACACGGATTGTGTCAGTGATTTGCTAAGCCATTGGCTCTCAACCCTGGCTGTATGTTAGACTCTTCTGGGGAGTTTTTAAACACCTTCAAGTCTAGGTCTCACACCAGACCAATTGAACAGAATCTGGTTTATGGAGACCCAGGCATCCATAGTTTTCAAAGCTCCCCAGATGATTCAAATGTGTAGTCCTATCACCAACCAGTCTGTGAACCCTATGGGTAATTTTTATATACAGAAAACAATTGTTTCATTCCTATCCACAATGAATGGTTGAAAGGCCACCATGCAGAAGACATGGTGCTCTCCACCAGCTCTGGCATTTCATTCATTTTTTTAAAAAATGGGGTCTCACAATGTCACCTATGCTGACCTTGAACCCCTGGGCTCAAGTAAGCCTGTCTCAGCTTCTGCAATCGCTGGGACTGCAGGCTGGCATTTCATTTCTCCTTGGGACCCAACCAGTTCAGACCTTCATTTATTCAGGAACAAAGAGGAAGGAGCAGTTAGTCCCTAATGTTTAGATTTTAAGAGATCCTGAATATTTAATGTTTTTTATTTAAGAATGCATCTTAAAGGCCCTCAAAGTTTATTAGTAATTTTAATATAGTGGTACACCTCAAAAGACTGCTTCTGCTTTACTGCAGTTAAGAAAAAGTTAAAGGTGAAATTTTGCAGTTTTGCATCTAGGGTGCTATAATTTATCCTCAGTTGGCACTGACAACTTGGAAGTGCTGAGATTCTGATGCTATAAAAAGAGCTGTGAGGCTACTCTATTCCCTCATGACAGGAAGGAAATGAGCATTTACTGAGGATTTACTCATGGTGCAAGGGACAGAGCGTGAGCATGTACACATAGGCAAGCAGGTTCAAACCCTAGCTCTGCCATGTCCTAGCTGTCTGGCCTTGAACCTGTGTTCCCTCATCTGTAACGTGGAGTTGTCAGAGCTGTTCTATGCATCAGAGGTAGTGTGTGTGAGCACTTAAAATGGTACCTGACATAAAGCGATGATTATCATAGGCAGTCTCCCTGCTATCTACATGTTATCTCACTTAATCCTCACCAATAAGCTCTTCAAAAGATCATGTGATTTGCACTGAAGGAAGTGAGTCTCCTAGACTTCACAATGTGCCGCAGCACATAGCTGGAAGACTTCAAATTAGGATTTGTCTCCTGCACCTGAAGCCTGTGCTGTTTTTCCAAGCCCTCTGGTTGTCACCCCTTTCTTCTCAGGCCATCCATGGCGATTTTGTTCTATTAGAACACAAGTTGGATAATGCAATAAAATGTAAAAGGCAAACAAAATTTCATGCAAAAATGTTATGAAAAGGGCTATTCAGCTGGGGACACAGCTCAGTTGGTAGAGTGCTTACCTCACAAGCACAACGTCCTGGGTTCAATCCCCAGCACCGCAAAAAAAAAAAAAAAGCTATTTGGATCAAAAGGTAATCTTATTTACTTTTTCCTTTAAAAGAAGAATTGTACGTGAAGAACACCTAAGAAATGAAAACTGCAAAGTTCAATCTAGCAACAGATAACCAGACTTTGCTGAGTTACATCTGGGTGGTCCATTGTCTGATCATGTCACATCTTTTAATAGTTCCATATTCCCAAGAGAATTAAGCTTAAGTTCTTAAGTTCTTCTGATGTTGGCCTTTATTGTCTGGTTTATGAATAACAATTTGAAATAATTTAAAGTTAACTATTGCTGAAGCGGTTTAGGCGCTCACCTCAAAGGGGACTGGGTAAGACAGATGAGCTTGGTGCCCAAGAATAAAGGAAAGATGTTTAGAGGACAGGTGGCAAAACTGTGCTCCGCAGGCCATCCAAGTGAAGGTGTACAGTGGCCACTTGATGTATGGTGCAGGAGTTTGGGACAGAATCATTGAGGTCACAGGATCAGTCAGATTAAATTTTCCAGGGGCTTAAAAATAATGGTAGAACCTATTGGGGAAAGGTTGAAAAGGAGATATTGAGGAATATCAACACTTAAGGAGCAGGTGGAGAAAGGAAACTGGCAAAGGAGATTGACAAGCACAGAATCATAAAGGGAGCATTGTGAAGACTGATAGAACTTTTTCTTTTTTGACACCAGGGATTGACCCCAGGGTCACTCTACTGCTAAGCTACATCCCCAGCTCTATTTTTTTTTTTTTTAAATTTTGAGACTAAGTCTCACTAAGTTGCTGAGGCTGGCCTCAAACATGTTATACTCCTGCCTCAGCCTCTAAAGTTGCTGGGATTGCAGACATGTACCATTCCTCCTGGTTTAATAGAACTTTTATGAAGGACATTAACAAGAAACTGACCCAGAGAAGTCAAGCAGGATGAGGGTTGAATTAGGCGGTTAGAGTGTGGTGGCCCTAGAAGATACAGCTTCAGTGGAATTGGAGGTGAGATGGTAGAGACCTGAGAAGGGAAAGTGAAATGATGACCTGGAGCAGAGAACCCAGCCTGTTCCCTGACAGATGAAGTTTCTCTGGCATTCCAAGCAACTACTCATTGTAGATTCTCAATTCGTAAATGTGCTAGACATCTTATTTCCTGGATGCCATCTTAGATTCTTAGTTGGGTTAACTAATGCACATATCTTTTTCATCAGGGTGAACGAAGCAGGGCACTTGACCAACTCATGATAGGGTGCAATTATTTTCCCAAGAATCCTTTCCTTACCCATGTTTGCTATGCACACTTCAGAGGAGCAAGAGAGTCAGGGGTAGACACAACACTGGAGTAGAGTGTATTATGGGCAGAACAAGTCAAACGGCAAAGGCATTTTGGTAAAACCAATTGTAAGCAGGTATCAAATACTATCAGTTTGGGATCTGGAAAAAAATTCCTTGAATATGTCCAACACTGAGCCAATCACATGGATTGCAAAATCTTGGTGAAATTATCCTAGTACAATTTTTTGGTTTTGTTTTTAACTTTAATGCAAGTACCCTTAAGTGTGGTATGCATTTTTCTTCTCATCTCAGGTCCCACTATCCACTGTGGTCATCTTCAATGTTCATTTCTATCACTTGCCTGTCCCTGAGATCATGTAGTGTGACTTTTCTTAAGGCGTCTCTTGGGGGCTCCTTTCCAAGTTGCTTCTTGCATCTGGGATATGTCAGAGGTTACTTCCAAAGCAAAATAGACCATTTATCTATTTTTAAAGCCCATTTTATTATTGTACTATATATAAAAAGAATATTTATAGATCCATGGTAGCAGGATGTAGAGCCCCTGCTAGGGACAAGGAGCATTATCTACTGGCAGAAACCAGGTCTTAGAAAAGATATTAGACTATGATACTAAAAAAGAGAAGAGAGGATGCTGTTCACATCAATGCCAGCAACTACAGCAATGCGACTACCCTGGAGACTGAGAGAAGTGTTCAATAAAGGAGCTTGTTCTGCAGCCAGCTACCCGCTGGGTAACTGGAGCTTACTACAGCTGGGAACACCCCAGGAGCTTGTTTAAAATACAGCTTAGCATCACCCCACCCAAGGTCAAGGGAGCTCCCATCAGTCACTGACTGGGGATGCTGGGACAGGGAGGGAAGGGAAAAGCACCAGTAACACCAGTGCCCTGGCAACTCCTGCCTGGAGGTGACAGGAGAGCCCACAAGCCAAGGAGAGCAGGTGGCAGTCGCTGGAAGTCTGCAGGGGTGCACTAAAGGAGTTGAGGGGAAGGGAATGCTGGGGCTGGGGGGAGGGCAGGGGTGGACAGTGGTGGTGATGTCTGCTGCAGAACTGTGTCCTTCTGTCCTGTTGTTCGATTCCTTTGAAAACAAGTTAGAAAGGACTGAGTACTGGCTCACACGTAACTGGTTATAAAATGTGAGGGTATTTTTCTGGGGCATCATGTTCATTTTCTAGGGCCACCATGACAAAGTACCACAGACTGGCCTAACCAACAGACTTGGCTTTATGGCAATCTGGAGTCTTGGAATCTGAGATCAAGATCTTTTTTTTTTTTTTTTTTTCTGAGGCCTTTCTCCTTGACTTGTAGAGGATCATCTTCCTTTGGTGTCTCTTGGGGTCTTCCCTTTGTGTCCGTGTCCTAATTTCTCCTTTGTATAAGGTTATCAGTTAGATTAGGGCCCACTCAGATGACCTCACTTTATCTTTTTTGGGGGGAGCAGGTACTGGGGACTGAACTCAGGAGCACTCAACCACTGAGCCACATCCCCAGCCCTATTTTGTATTTTATTTAGAGACAGGGTCTCACTGAGTTGCTTAGCACCTCACTTCTGCTGAGGCTGGCTTTGAACTTGTGATTCTCCTGCCTCAGCCTCCCGAGTTGCCGGGATTACAGGCATGTACCACACCCAGCTCATTTTATCTTGATACCTCATTACAGATCCTATCCTCACATACAGTCATACTGTGGGTATGAATGGGAGGGCTGTTGGGATACAATTCAGTCCATAACAGATACCCTATTTGAAAATGGAAATGTTTGGTCAAAGAATATGTACACTTTAAATTTTAACAAATTGGCCAAATTGCCATTGGAAGATTGGCAGAACCCCAAAATGCTACTTTGTCATAAGTATTATCTTGAGCTAAAGACACTTATAAAAAACAACAACAAAACAGCAGGTCCAAGAAGAATGTTCAGGTCTTCCCTTTTCTTCCTGTAAGCAAGAGATAAAGCTCACAAATAAAAGATGTCCTCCCTACTAGGATGAAAGAAACATGCTTATCAGCAGAGACTGGGACTGAAAGCTGAGAGAATTCCGTACAAAGAAAGCTTGCTAAAATAACTCCTCCTTTGGTCTTCCCATGTATTTTGGCTACCTTCCACCATTGCTTTTCTTTGTTCAGCCTACCATAAAAGCACTTGTTTTTTCACCATTATTAGGCCTATTTCTTCATGAGTACTCCTGGGTCATATAAAACTTATATATATCTGCATGCTTTTCTCTTGTGTATCTGTCTGACATCAATTTAAGCCTCAGACTTTGCTGGGGACCCTAGGAGGGTAACGTTTCACCTCATCTATGGCATCCTAAGTGGTATCACTGATCTCTTTCAACCAGCAGTGTTTGAGATTCTTTCCCACACTCTTTGCAACATGCATATTATCAATTTTTAAAAATCCTTTCTAATCAGGTGAAAATGTAACATCTTTGATTCATTTTGCTTAATTGTTGGTGAGACTGAGGATATTTTGATGCTTTATTGGACATTTAAGTTTCTTCTTAGCTGTTCATATTCTTTTTTTAGCTTTGGTTGTTTCTTTTCTCATTTTTTTAAAAAATGTGTATCACTGTATAACTTTGTCTTTAAACTTGATTTATGTATGTTTTTGCCACTGAGAAGTTTAAAATTTTCATGTGGGTCTATTCTCTTCTCACCTTCTCAAGGGTAATTTGCTCTGTGGACAATGACCTTGTCCTTTCAGCATCAACCTTACCCTCTATAGAATCATTGTAATAGATGAGAAACAGACTGTAGTCTGTCCCCACATTTTAAAAACTCTCCTTGACCCTTCATCTTTTTCTACTAGTCTTTTTTGAGAAATTTTGCTATGAACTAAAGCAAAAAGAGGTTCTCCGTTCTACTTCCTCTTCTGTTATACTCCTTTCAGTATTTATCACCTTAAAGCACCTTAAGTTGTGATAATTCTTTGTTTTTATTGTCTGTTTCTTGTATTTAAACATCAGCTCCATGATGACAGGGACCAAGTCTGTTTTATTCCCAATTTATGGCACATTAAAGCTTCTCAATAAATATATTTAGAAAAATGAAAGAGCAAATAAATGCATAATTTAAAATATTAGGTCACACTTGTAATTGGCTTACTTAGAAAAATTTCGTAAGATTAGCTACTTCTCAGGTGGGTGGGACAGGGCAAGAGGATCATCTATATTTCAGTAACTCCTGAAAAGAACATGAAAACCAGACATTTGGGAGCACAATTTGGAGCAGAGTTTGCAAACTCAAGTGTCTCCAGCAGGTGACAAAAAATGCAGAGGTTGCCATGTGCAAGCCACAGTGAAGGGTCAGTACCATCACAATCCAGAAGCCCCAGCTCTGGCCAGTGCGCACTTAGCAGCTCCAGCCAACTGTGGTCAAGTGGCATTGACAGCACAAGGGGAACGATCTTCCAATTCTTCAAGAGAAGATGAAAGTTTGCAGATCAATTAGAATTGGGTTTGGCTGTGAATACTAACTTGAAGCAGCAGCTTAGGTGAAGTAGAAGTCTGTCTCTCTCACTCTCACTCTCACTCTTACACACACACACACACACACACACACACACACTCTGCTGAGTGTTATCCAGGGCTCATGGAGGCAGGGACTTGTTGCTTGGCTTGGCATGGCTTTCATTCCCCAAATCACCTCCTGGCCTAATGAGCAGATGTAACTCCAGCCATTACAGCCTCATTCCAGGCATCAGGAAGCAAAAGGAAAAGAGAAGCCCTGATGTTCTTTTATAAAGAGACTTCCTGAGAGCTTCCATGCCTCACTTTCGTCGTTTCATTTGCCAGAACTTAATCATGTAGCTACTCCTAGCTACAAAGGAGACTGGCAAATGTAATCTCTATTCAAAGTGAACTTGTCGTGCCTGGCTAAGGAAGAAGGGAAGAGTGTGTAGCAGAGTTTTAAACTAGGAGTCTCTGCCAGAGCTGGCTATTTATGTAAAATTCCCAAGTTTTTGCTGTGCAAAGCATATCAAACATAGCATGTCCATCATCTGGTCTCAGCAGATGAGTTGCCAGCAGTTGGAAAGTGGGAACCCTGCTTAGAGGAGCAAATGTGGATGGGGTGCATTTCTGTGACATGTGGTTCAGCCAGCAGTGTGGACTGAGGAGGGTCATACAGATGAAGTTTAGCAAGGTTTAGACAAGAAGTGCAAACAGGAGTGTATGCAGGTAGCCTGGAGGGTGGGAGCACTGTGAAGGTGGGCAGTGGGGAATGGGTGAGGAGGTACAGCCTTCCACCTGAGCATCCTAGGGGTGCTCAGGGCATTGGCAACAGCCTGGGAGGACCCTGCTTCCCTCCCCTTAAGTCTAGGCAGTTATTTTAAGCGGTACAATTTCATCTCCTTTGAATTCTAAAGTCACTTTGCAGAAGGTACCTTCTTATACCAGGTCAGGGTCACCCTCTCTGGAGGGATGATTGAGCCTGGGCTAGACCCAAACTCCTCAAGAGCTCACCAGTCCTCTCCAATAGCCCAAGTCACCCTGTTATACCTGGGCTTGGCCCCGTTTCAGGCTTGGTGAGAATTCCCTCTAAATGCTATGTCTCCCAGCCAGGCTGACCTTGTTTCTATGAGAGGCATCAGGTTATGGTGGAAAAGCACTGATTTTGCAGGTACACCTCTTCTCTCGTGTCCCAGCATGATCACCAACTGGTTGAGCAGACTATAAATACTTCCTTAGGTGTAAATTGCCGCTAAGGGCATTCTTCTTACCTCTACCTCACAAGGTTTTCTGGAAGATTCACTGGGATCACTTACATAAAAGACTTGGAGATTTATTTGTTTTGGTACTGGAGATTGAACTTGAACTTATTCTATCACTAAACTACATTCCCAGCCCCTTTTTTAAACTTTATTTTGAGTCAGGGTCTCTCTAAATTACTGAAGCAACCATGAACTTAGGGTCTTCCTGCCTCAGACTCCTGAGTTGTTGGGATTGCAAGAGTGTACTCACTCATTCTGCCTGTGAAAAGGCCTTTGTTGAAACTAAAAAAAAAAAAATTTTTAATAGGTCTACATACCAATTTAAGGTTCCAGTAAAGATTCTTTATAACCATCTGTATATATTTGAAATTAAGGACTTTATTGACACAAACTTGCAATGGAAAGTATTAACCCAGTAGGACAGATAGTAAGAATTAGCTCTTGTCTTAAACACACATGAAAAAGATGGACTTTCAGTGTCATGGTTTAGCTTCTGGCCACCGCCCTGGTGGAATCCAGATTGTTCTGGGAGGGCCAGACCACATGCTCTCCATGCCCTTCTCCCCCAGAAGTGAGAATGTATTTCGATACATACAGAGACAGCTTCTCAAGTTGATAAATTCCAAACAATGTACAGCAGTGAACTGAGAGGAACAAAGTTATAAAGAGAAGCTGGGCTTAGCCAGGGCCCATAGCACAGTGACGCATGCCCTGGAGGGGGGAGCCCTTGAATTCACAGGGCCATGGCCCACCTCGCAGTTGGGGGCGCCTATTGAGTGATGCTGCCACGCACATAAAAGTCACACGTTTTGCTTGTTTTTAAAAATTTCAGAATGTGAAGTTCTCTAAAAGCCCTTTAACAAGGAATCAAAATGACTGAGGTTTAGGAAAAGTGTGGTTTTATGTATGGTGAAGGCTTGTACGGAGATCAGGAGAACACCTCGATCTGTGGTTTGACATAAATCTACCCTTGGCATAAAAGTGAGATTCCACTGCAGAGCCATTCACAGCACACCCTATACCTTAGGGTCTAAGTCAGTCTCCTAATTAAGTTTGCTGTTAGAGTCAGGATATACAGTTGTAATTGGCTGGACTCCAAATCCCTCAACATCTGCGCAGTAGCTGGCACAGGTTTGACCTTTAATGTTTAATTACTAAAGATGTCCTCTATCAATGAAGTGATGAACAAATAAAACTACTTGGTTGTGTTTGAGGAGTAACAGCAGATGAGGGTGGAGTATCTGAGTTTTAGCCTGCTCGTGTTAGTTCTCTGGACTGTGTTACATAAACACACCATCAGGCTGCCTAGTTCTGCTAACTGTGGTTTATTGGTATAGTCTGGTACAACTTTAACCCTACCTTTTCCAATCTCAGTCATGTTAATAATCCTTTAAAAAATCATGCTACATTATTTCAAAGGAAAGTATGTCAAGCTGAACATGTTTTTAAAAAGTGCTAGAAAATGATTCCTATCAAAACACCACTTCACTGTGTTAGCTGCCGATTTTCTAACACAATGCGAATCAGTCTAATGTCAATGTGAATGCACATCCACCGGAACTGATTTTCTAAAGTAATTACTTTGTAGGTACCAAGATGATACAGTCCTGGGGCTGTGCACAGAGAGGCCAAAGGGAAGCCATGTGTGCTGCCGCATGTTCCTGGGTGACCTCCCTCCTGTGAGCAGTGTCCAGTCTTTGATTAAAATTGCAGATGACCCAAATGGAGAGAAAAAATCTTCAAGAGGAGCAAAGGGAACTGGAAAGCTATGAAAAATTGCAATGTCAGGCTAATCCCTGATGGGGGAGGTGTCCCAGGTTGGATGCATGGGCCACAAGGATCATGACATCACAGTTTGGAGGCCAACATATGGACACCAGCTTAGAAGGACCTTTCAGGTCAATGAAAACATGTCTGACCAGGTCAGAGACCTTCCAAAGACACTCCAGTGGAGGTAGTGTCTGTGAAACTGGATCTAATTTGAGTGAAGGAAACAAGAATAACAGAGTTTTCCTGTTTCTCAGGTTCTGATGTATTTGGGTTGGGAGTTGGGTGAAAGCCAGCTTTTAAGTGAAAACAGTATGTTTTGTTATGACACTATTAAAAAAAAAAATGAGCTTGCCTGAAACTGTTCACTGCCAAAGCCAGGAAAGCTTGGCACTGGCTTGGAAATCTTTCACCCAGGAAATCCACTCCTCCTGCTGAACTGTTCAATACACCAACCTGTGGCTTTGTCTCCTACTTCTACATCAGACCCTCTTACAGGGGTTGCAAAGAGCCAAACTTCACCATGCATTGGCAACTTATTAACAGATTTGAGGACTGTTCAATACAATCACTGTATGTGACAAAAAGAGGCTGGGAAAGTCCCAATAGCTCAGGTAGTTGTTTGCTGCCAGGGCAAACTGTCTCTCAAGACATTCAGCAGTGTCCACATTGGGCAAATGGGGCCCGCTTCTTCAAGGTTGCTTGATGGGATCCAGTAACATGAAGGGCACCACAGGAGTCCCTCTGCTCTTCTACTTGGACACTCTGCTAATTGACACAGTTCTTTGTGATTCTTTTACTTCTGTCCATCTGTCGGATGCTGTCTGTAACATTAATGGTGACTTCTTTTGCAGACATTCTCTTGGTATCTCTCTTAGCCTGTTAAAAGGTTTGAAACAGTGAATTGAGTTACTAGGCAATATCCAAAGATCCTCACTTTGACATTAATTTCTGGTGATGATTACAAACACATAGGCTGGAAGAACGGCCTACAAGAACACATATATGTAAGTTCCTCTTCAGTGGCATTTTAAGTTAAATTTATTTAGTACACAAAAGCACAATAATTGAACCAGGTGTGGTGGTGCATGCCTGTAATCCCAGTGGCTCAGGAGGCTGAGGCAGGAGGACCTCAAGTTCAAGGCCGGCCTCAACAAAAGCAAGGCCCTAAGCAACTCAGTGAGACCCTGTCTCTAAATTAAAATACAAAATAGGGCTGGGGATGTAGCTCAGTGACTGAGTGCCTGAGCTCAATCCCCAGTACCAAAAGGAAAAAAATAATAATAATTGTACATATTAATGGGGTAATATGTTTCTATATACACACACTTATTTTTAGAGGCTTCTCTGTTGAATCTATAATGCCAACCTAACAGAACGTGGCAAAAGACATAAACATTACTAAGTGAAGGAATTAGCTAAGGTCCATCACGGGGTGAAAGTTTTCATAGTTGACTTTAGTAGGATGCTTAAGTTTTTGACCTTTGGAGTCAGACCTTTGGTTCAAATACAGTCTATATAATTTCACCATGGGGAAAATTTTTTTTAACCTCACTAATCTTAAATTTCCTCATCTGTAAAATGGGGAATAATATCTACCTCACAAGGTTGGTGTAAGGATTAAGTAAGACAACATATGTAAGATATTTAGCACACCACCTGTTACTAAACAAAAATGGAAGGGAAAAATGCTTATTGAGTAGAACTACCCATGCCTAGGTAAAGACAGACCAACGATAAAGCCCAGGATTAATTTAAAGTATTAAAGCATTAACTCTAAGTTCTTTAATATGTGCCTACCCACCATTTCTCCCAAAGTGAAAATGACTAACTAGAAGTGGGAGTTATTTCATGCCCATTCCACTGAACAACTGTAAGCTTGGAGTGACTTGAGATAGCTGTCCAAGTCATCTTCCCAGGGATGCATGTGGTTACATACTGCACCGCTCCCCCTCCAGGGAGAACCTGCTGCCCAGCTTCAGGGAACACTGTCAACAGACAGCTTACCATTGTCCCTTCAGTAGTGGTCTCCGCTTCAGAGAGTCACCTCACCCAAGATTGTGCTCTTCTGGAGGTGGCCCAGTGTGGTGACAAAGGGAAGGACATAAAGACCCTTTTGGTCTAAGGCCGGCCAGATCTGGTGCGCCATTCAGAGTGCTCATGGGCCCAGAAGTCAGAGGCCACTGTCCACCTGCACTGTGGCTCATCTTCCCCCTTTGCCACCTCCTGCTTCCACTCCTCCCTTCCACAGGTGGTTTCCCTAGGGGCACTTCCTAATGAACATCCTGGCTAATGGCATGTCCCAGTCTGCTTTCTGGAAAACAGTCTCAGATTCTGTGGGAGCAGCTCTTACAGAGCAAGGATCTCCCCATGCAGGGTGTGAGTCTGGGGTTGCTAGGTGTCTGTTTTGGCTAAACACAAGCCAACCATGTCATCTGCAGCGCATCCAAAGAAATGGTGGACTGTTCCACACTGGACAAAAGTTGCCCTGTTGAGTTTATCAATAAATGAAAGGTTTCTGTCACATAAAACCTTTGTACTTGTAGTGGCTGCTGGTGATGCCCCCTTACTCAGCTGATGCATCTGTCTCCCAGCTACTGAGTCTCGGCTCTTAACTACTCATAGCAGGGCTCTTCTGAAAATTGTCCTCATCTGATTGGAGCCACCTACCCCAGAACCGCCAAAGAGGTTACCCCCTCCTTCCTGGATAGGACCCCTATTCAGTGTCTGATGACTGGGGATAGAAAGGCTACCTCTTCTGCCTCATGGAGCTACAGATTCATAGCACTCACACTCTAGAGCTCCTTGTGGGATGCAGATGAGTCCATACTGCAACTGTCCAGCTCAGCTCCTGTGCCTGTTGAACTTGCTCCTCAGACCTGACCTTCTGACCTGCACTAACACACAGGTTTCAATTCCTTGCACAAGTTATCTTAGGCTCTGCTTCTGGGGAAACTGACATAATCATTTATAAGTGATCTGAGGGGCACTCAAGGATAATTTCAACTGTCACTTTAGACTTATTAATTTCAAGAAAAAGAGTTCACTGTTTTCCTCTTAATGTTCCTGGTACCTCTCATCAGTTCTGAGACACAGTAGGCCCTCAGTTAAACTTCAAGTAAATGGATGGATGGATGGATGGATGAGTAAGCACCCTGCCCTTGTCCATGTTCTCTTGCTTTAACAACCATTAGTCAGTACTGTTTAGGTCTCTGTTTTACATCTAAAGGTCTTTGAAGTTAGAACTGGCATCAGGACTGGCAGTGACTTTCATGGGTTTTTCTTCCCCCAGAAACAGCACTCGTCTCTGGTTGCCTTCTGTGACTCCTTTAAAGCATTCTTCCTAGGTGACTCCATCTTCCCACTTGCCACTCAACTTCATGTTTACCCCCTGCCTGCTCATCACATAGGTGCTGTGCAGGAAAAGAAGGCACCAATGCTGTGTCCTAAAGAAAGGTAAGGTGATGGTGAGGCCAGTTCCATTGAACTTCCATGTGAGGTGTTGTTCCATGAATGCTTTGAAAACAGGAGCAGAGGAATACACAGATGTGTGATTGAAATGAGCCAAATTGACAGCAGAGTCCCTGTAAGTTGGTAGGAGGTAAAAGAGTTTTCCATAATAGAAATACAAACTTCCAAAGTGCAAAAGTACTTTTCTTTAGAACAGAGACTTGGCAAGATATTACAAAAGATTATTAAAGATTATACACAGACAATGTTCTTCTACGTTTTGGTCAGTTTTTAAGTTCTTAAAAAATTTAAGCAAAAAATTCAGTAGTTGGATGATTCTGAATTTCTAAGCCTGTGTGAAGAGTGAAAGGGTACAAAATTCTAGGAGCAGCCACTGAATCCCAACTACAGTGGGGCAGTTTCTTCAATCTGCATATCATAAGCCTGTTCCATGGAACGTTTAGAGCAACACCCTGGGGTCAGAGATCTGGACCCAGTGCAAAACTCTGCCACCTGCTAGCCATAGCAAGACACTGTTGTTTAAACTAAGTCTCATTCTCTTACCTGAAAAACAGGAAAATGATGCCTGCTTTAGATATATGGAGAGAATTAAGTGTGTCCCTTAGCACTGGAAAAAGTGATCAATTTCTGGTTTGCCCAGGACTGACCCATTTTAAAATAAAAGCCCCACATTGCAGAATCTTCTCCAGGCCCTAACAAATCAGGACAGTCACCCCAGTTATATTTATTGTCATTAAATTCATTTGAAAGTTGTGTCAGTGAAACATCAAATTGATACCAGAAACCTTCTCCTACAATGATGACTACAACTACGACTTCTAAATGGCAACAACAACAATAATGGTTCTAAAGATACTTTTTTGGATAAGGGAAAACTGGAGTTCTGTAGTTCAGTGATAAGCCCAGAAAATTCCAAGTCACAAAGAAATCACTTTCAAATAATTACTGTATTAAGCTTAACAAAGTAAACAATTAGAACAACAATGTGTTTCCTTGGAAACAATTTTTAAAAGAAGCTTTGACGTCTGAAAGCTTTGAAGTCAACTGAAAGGTACCCACTCCATTTACAGCTGTGAGGATATCAAGGTGGTTGGTAGTCACTACAACCTACTTCCAGCTTGGAAAGCTTGCACTCCAACCCCAGAGGAGAGCAAGAAAGACTACAATGCTAGCACCCTCTCTACGGGTGGGGTTGTAGTTCAGTGGTAAGCACTTGCCCAGCATGCGTGGGATCCAGGATTCAATTCCCAGGGCAACAAAACAAAAAAGGGGGAGAGGGGTCGGCAGGGATCCTCCTGCCTTCCAATATATATATATATATAAAACTACATAGGTACAAGGAAAAATTATGTCATTTTGTCCCTTAGGACACTTTATATAACAGATATGATCCCCCTTTTTCAGCTAGCTAAACCTCATTAGTATATTTATTCCCACCCCTCTTTTTCAATGACAGGAAAAGAAAATATGTCCCTATTATAATCACTGGCTTTTAAAAATCCTATGGTTCTCAATTTGATGATGAGGAACTCCTATTTGGCAGCTTTTTCTTTTATAGCTGTCTGCTAATTTAATTCTTTCTCCACTTCTAATATTTTTAATTTTTTAAAATTTTTTATTCTAATTAGTTATACATGGGAGGGGAGGAGGTATAGGGTGGGAAAGATGGTGTAATATTCTTGTTTTGTGAGCTCTGTCACCACTGACACCTCTCTGTCTCACCTAGTTTGACAGCTTTTCTCTTGCCACATTTTAATTTCTGCAAGTTTAATATCCTGTGAATCATGAATTTTGGTCTTCCTGATACTGCCTCTTTAATTAAAAGTCATTTATTGGCTGCCATTTCCCAAGGTAACCAGATTGATTGTGATCACTTCTTGGCAGTCTCCAAACCAGATGGACCAGTTTCTCTTGGGGTTCAGAAGTCAATGCTCCACCACTCATTCCCCATGGTGGTAGGGAGAGCCTGGCTGCTCTGTGGAGACCTGGACTCAGGACAGCTGTTAAATTTGCTCAGTCTTTTCTAAGTTTCCCTCCAAATGCAAGTAGAGATTTTCTCAGCTTTGTTTGGATTCCACAAATTTGTCTGCATCTAACACGGAATTGTACAAACCTTTACACAGATCTTTACAGATAGCAAAAGCAGAGCTCACTGAGATTTGATTTATCAGATGTTATTTTTTTCTGTATTACTAGTATATAAATTTTTTGGATTTGAACCCAGGGGTACTCTGCAACTGAGCTATATCCCCAGCCCTTTTTAATTTTGAGACAGAGTTTCACTAAATTGCTTAGGCTGGCCTTGAACTTAAAATCTCCTGCCCCAGCCTCCCAAGTAGCTGGGATGATGGGCATTGGCCAACACACCTGGCTATATTGCTAGTGTTTTTTAATTATAAAAGCAATACATAATTATGGTAAAAAATTAAAGAGTAGAGAAAGGCACAGGGAAAAGTAACACTTGATTGCAGGTTCTGGTCCCGAGAGCCGTCCCCACAGGTAACCCTGGTTACTAACTTTCTATGGAGTATTGCAGGGCTTTCTAAGTATACACCATCAGAGTGCTATTATTCTCTTTCCCCACACTCTGCTTTCATCCTGGCCTTTAACCACAGCTTGAACTGTACCTTTATTTGCTTACTCATGTATTTTCTACTTTCTTATCAGATTATAAACTTTAAAGAGGTCAGGACCCACTCTATTTTTCTCACTAGGGTATCCCTCGCATCTAACTTAGTGTCTGTCACATAATAGACACCTAATAAATAATTGGAGGAACACAGGTAAGAAGGTAAATCTTCAGGAAGAAAAGGCAAGAAACATTCCAGGAAGAGAACCTGTTTGTGTTGCCCTTCCTTAATGCCTACAACTTTCCTCCTGGATTTCAATTATGTTCATAATTGATTGCTCCTTACAACATCCCTGAGACAGGTGAGAATCTTACTGTTTGATTTTTGTAGTGAGATAGCTGAGGTCATCTGGGCTAATGCAATTTGCCCAAGGCCAACATCATATTAGTGGTGAGTCAAATTAGAGATGGTGGCCCCAGGTTCCACATCCAGCCTCCCACAATTTTGCCAAAGCTCACTCTAACTTTTCCACCATTATACTTCAGAAAATGAGAAGGAAGGACATGTGGTTTGGAGGCAGAGATGGGAGTTAGAATTCTGGCATAGCCAAATCATTTCTCCCTGGGTCATATTGGCCAAATATCCAGCTTCTGAGCCTCTTCTCTCAGGTGGGAAAAGACAATGCTTGCCTTTCGCAGTTGTAAGTGATAAAGATGATGTAATATATAGTGTGTCTGGCATACAGAAGGCACTTGAAACATGTTTGCTCTTTGCCTCCTCCTCAGAAGGTTAAAGACCAGAGCCTTATAAGTTACAACTCAAGATGTTTGACATCTTTCAAGTCAGGTCTCCATGAAAGGAATAAAGATAATAGAAACCTCTAGTTGTTTCCAAATTCTATAAATTGATTTGTTTCATGATTTTCATAGCATTAATGTGAAGCTTCAATTGGCTTCAACTGGGGAATATTCCATCTCAGCAACTCCATTAGGGCAGCTGTTGGTCTTGGTAGGCAGAGATCAGACCCTACTTCAAGGCAAAACTTCAAACATTCCCCAAGCCTGGAGGGAATACTGAGCTCACCACACCCCCCTGCCCAGTTCTCGCTTAGTCATGCACCACAGTGCCCTTCTAACAACTGCCCCTCTGGTTTTCCCCAGTGGTTCTCTCCCTCCTTTTGTTCTCTCCCTCCTTTTGATGTCTGGTGTCTGTTTTCCTAGGAGAGACTCATAATAACTTTCCAAACTCTTCCCTGACATGGCTCTTATTACTGTTGTCCAGGAGAAACTCCAGGCTGATCCTATTCCTCCTCCTCTCTCGACCTCTTCTCCCAGCTCTGTGAGGCTCCAGCCATCCTTCTGACTGTTGGCCAGACACTGGGAGTGGGGCAGAAGGAGGAAGCCCTTTAGCTAAGAGCTCAGTCCAGACAAGGGCTAATTCCTTTAGCACAGTCTGGGCACTTTGCCAAGAATAATAAAGCAACTGGAAAATATGCAGCTTTTGAAGACAAGAAGGCTCTCTGGGAGGCTGGCCACATACTTGGAGCTTTGTCTGCTTAGAGTTGTGTCCACATACATTTTTCTACCTTCTCTGAGTACTTGAGGTAGTTTTGTTTTGTTTATGGAACATCAGGGCTGGAGACAGGAGTTCTCGGCCCAAGGAAATGGCACATTAGAGCTAGGGAATTAGCGGAGGCAGCCCTAGTTCCTGAACAACTAATTAGCAGAAGATGAGCAACTTCAGGGCCTCCTCTCCTGTTGTTTGAGCACAGCTCCGGGCTGGGTGAAGGAAACTGAGCTAATAAATCATCAGACACTGCAGAGTCAAAGTCCCAAAGGATTGGGGAAAACAAGGTGCAGTAGAAAAAGAGCTCCCAACCTAGATAGTTGAGTCCAATTTGCAAAAGATCATTTTTGCCGCAGCTGTTTTGCCAGTTAGCACCTATTAACACTAGGCAGAAGGCAGGGGCCAGAGGGAGTTGAGAAAGGAGGGTATGGTCTGTGTGATGCACACGAAGTGAAGAAGGACTCAAAGCAGCAGGTACTGTTTGCTTGCTGTTGGAGGCAGTGTGAGTTGCGCCTCATCACCATTTAGAAAGCTATCTGAACTGTGGGATGCGTCTGTGCTAGAGCTGCTTCCCCCTATTAGTGACCTTCCAGTTCCTTCAGAGCAACAGTCTGTTTGTAACTGCTTTACTTACATTATCTGCTCCAGGCCTGAGCCCAGTTAAACCTGGCAGCTCCTCCAGAACAATGCCACACCTGCTTTGCTCCCCTCCTGGAACCCTGGCCCTAGAACAGCGCTTAATGGACATCTGATGAATGGTTCTTAAGAGCACTATAGGAACCAATGAGGAAATTGTCCAGACCTGGCAGGGTTGTCTTTAACACACACACTTGTCTGAATGGCAGGGCCACCATGGGCATGTGGATGGGGCCACAGTCTTCTCCAGAGGGGTCTTCTGGAGAAGGAAAGCTTTAAATGGGAAATGCCAAAGAACCAGCCAGACAGCCTGATGGGGCACAAGGGGACCCGTGAAGTGCTAGCCCAGTTGCTCCTCTGCTTACCATGGGGTTATATTCCAAGAGACCCTAGGTGAAAATATAATGAACCAAAATGTATTTAGTACACCTAACCTTCTGAACAGCATAGCTTAGCAACAGTCCCCTTGTGATTGTCAGGCTGAGTGGGAGCTAAGGCCTCCTGGCCACCCAGTGTGAAAGAACTGTACCTCATATCAATAGTTCAGGAAAAGATCCAAAGGTAGAATTCAAAATGTGGTTTCTACTTAATGCCCATTGTTATTGTGCTATTGTGAAGTTGAAAAATCATTAAGTCGAAGCATGGTCACCTGGGGAACATGGGTAAGTCATCTTGGTGGTGGGGGATATACAAAGAAGACCAGCAGATACTGAAAATGCATGAAGCTGTGGCCCAGGGTAAAAGATGAATTAGAAAGAAACCATCAAGCCTGGCATGGTGGCGCACACCTGTAATCCAAGCGACTTGGGAGGCTGAGTCAGGAGGATCACGAGTTCAAAGCCAGCCTCAGCAATTTAGCGAGGCCCTTAGCAACTCAGTGAGACCCTGTCTCTAAATAATATACAAAATAGAGCTGCGGATGTGGCTCAGTGGCCGAGTGTCCCTGAGTTCAATCCCTGGTTCCAAAAAAAAAAAAAAAGAAAAAAGAAAAAAGAAAGAAAGAAACCATCAATCCAATGCCTAGGAGGAAACACTCTTTTCTTTAGGGCAGATGCTAGATAACCTGGAAGCCCTCTTGAGTGTTGGTATAAGAAAGCTCTGCAGCAGAAGCCTCAATCAGAGGTAAACTCGCCTTGTAAACTGACACCTTAAAAAGGAAACCTTTGCCTTGGCCTTTGAGGGACTCAGGATGTCTGGTGTCTTGTGAACTGTCAGATGTAAGGACCACTGATGAATTTCAGCAGTTGTCTGCAATCTTAAAACCAAAGCTATCTGCTCTCTGAATAGTTCCAGCACAGCCATCCTTAGTTGATTTGTGAAAACAAAAGCGGCACCGAGAGCTTACTGCTATGTGCAGCTGCCTGGGGCCGCAGTGGTCAGGGGTGTAGCCAATGCTCTCCAGCAGCTGCATGCACGCCTGCTCGAACCTTGCAGGGGCTGGCTCTCCCTGGCTCTGCTTTAACTACCACATAGGCTTCCAGAATTTGGGGGTGGTTGTGTGGGGAAGAGATTTCCTTAGCTATCTCTGAGTGTTAGTTCTCAGCTGTAAACTGGAGATGACAATATCAGCATTTTAGATATTGATCCAAATGTGAGGATTAAGTGAGGTGATCTATTAGTGCTTAGGCCCTTTATGCTGTACCTAGAACAAATAGTTGCCATCATAGGCCTAAGGAAATCAAACTGAGTACAAATCACTGATTTTAAATTCTGGATGGGAACTCATCCACTGCTGGATAGAGTGTAAATGGTATAACCACTTTGGAAAACTATATGTCCACATTTATTAAAGTCAAATATAGACCTATCCTACCATGCAGCAATTCAACTCCTAGGTATGTAACTCAAGGAAGTGAAATTCTACCAAAGAGGATGTGCAAGAATATTAATAGGACTGGGGTTGTAGATCCGTGGTAGAAAACTTGTGTGAGGCACTGGGTTTGATTCTTAGCACCACATTTAAATACATAAATAAAAATAAAGGTCCATGAACAACTAAAAAAATCTTCTTAAAAAATAGTAATAGCTGTGTTGCTCACAATAGCCCCAAGCTGAAAATGACCCAAATGTCCATCAAGTAGAACAGTTAAATTGTGATATAGTCACATAACAAAGTATATACAATTGAAATGAGGAAATTGTTGCAATTCATGATGACATGGGTGATTTCACAAGGATAATGTTGAGCAAAAGAAGCCAGACACAAAAGGGTATACACTGTATGATCCCATTTATGAAAATCTCAAAAATGAATTGATCTATAATGCTAGAAGTCAGAAGAGTGGTTATGTTGTGGGGGATGGATGGTGACTGGGAAGGGGCACAGCGAGGACTTTTGGGGTGGTAATGTGTCTTCATCTGGATGATGGCTGCACACCTGTGTCGCCCTATAACAATTCACTGAATTTATGACTTGTGCATTTTCTGTGTGTATGGTATGCAAGATAGACTGCATTACTGCTCCTAATCTTTCATTCTCCTCACTTCTCTCCTTGCTGTATTAATGTTGGGTGGTCCATTTGACTTGCTTTGACCAGTATACCATTTGTAAATGTGATGTGAACAGAGACGTGAAATGTGTTCAGGTCGTTGGCTTTGCCCTCTTGAGTTTCCATCAGAGTTATGATAAAAACATGCCTTAGAAAGGTGCTGCTTCCTGGCATAACTTCCAGAATAATACACGTGGAACAGACTGAGCCAGACCTGGAAGCTAAGTTAGGCTTAGCCCATTTGCAGCTGACCATGAGGGAAGGAGGGAGGGAAGGTGGTTGTTTAAGCCACTGAATACTGACATGCTTTGTTACACAGCATTATACCATTCATAGTTAACTTTTACATTATTATTCTTCTAAAAAAACATATTTTAAGATCTTATGCTCCACCTTAATAATAGTCAACTTTCTCATTGTAAAGTTATGACACCAGCTCTAGCTCAATCCAGGTCCCATATTTATGTCACACACTCAAATGAACCTGCTGCTGAAACCCTGCAGGGGCTCCTGGCCCTACTTTAACTGCCACACAGCCTCCCAGAATCTCTTGCACACAAAATGAGAGTGCTGCTTGCTTCACCATGTTCTTGAGAAGACTTAATGAGCCAGGTTATCTAAAAGTACTTAGTAAAGTGCAAAATACAACTTTGAAATGATGGATGACGAGGGCAGAAAGTAATGTGGGGAAACAAGTGCATGGATCATGACAGCCACCAGGCAAGTGTGCCTCCTCCCTGCCATGACCTATCCTGGCTTAGAGTGGGTTCATAGGTGTTGGGAGGAAAGCAGGGGACAAATGTCTGGGCCTGCACTAGAACTGTCACCAAGCTTGTGAGCGTGGTTCTCAGACCCAGATTGCCTTGAGAGATGGCAAAGTAATTAGGTCTACAGAAGACCAGCTATGCACAGGCAAAGTGGACAATAAAGGACTCTAGGAAGCCACTCTTGCACTCAGATCTAACCACCATTGCCTTCTACAGCATCTGCAAGGCTCCCATTTGTTTTCCTTTGGGTTATGGTGTTATGTATTGAACTATCCTTTGTTAATCCTTACCGCCATTGTTAGGTACATCTTAGTTTATAAGAGCAGCCCATCTCTTTACTCATTTTGGTACTGTTTTATTTCCATTATTTGGATAAGGAACCCGAGTTTCAGAAAGATTGATCTCTGCCAGGCTCCTTGGTTAATGGACATTAGAACTGAATTGTTAAGTCTCTCATCAAAGCTTAGACAAGAGCTTCATTGACATGAGCAAGAACTCTATTATTAGACAGCAAGTTGTGCCTTTAGAAAACAGGTGGCACTGTCCTAAAGGGACAGGACTAGCAAGTTTTATCAGGAGAGAGGAGAAGATGAGGCATAGAGATTGATGAAGGGGGAGGGAGAAGAGGAGGAGGAGGAAGATTGCAACTCCCTGAATCTTGTCTACCATCAGGATTCTGGCCTGTGCCCTCTTGCACCCATGGGAGGACCTGATGGTGGCAGGAGAACACTTCTCAACAAAAGCTCTGGGGGGGAAAAGGATCAGAAAGGATGCCAGCCAGGTTCAGAGATGCCACAGTCCTGCCTCCTTTCCAACAGCACCTGTTCTGGAGTGATGCTGTCACCACATTCTAATGAGAACCATCCTCGGGGAACCTTCCATTGCCTACCTGGTTGGAGGGTGTGCGAGGCAAAATGTCAGACTTGGTCCCTACCACACTGGTCTTCCAGCTTCTTCCTCTCCCTGCTCCCTGCCCTGCCAACCTAAGGCTGGCCTGCTGCTTGGACTTAGACTGGTTCCCATAACCAGGACAGTCTTCACTGTCCCAGAAAATAAATTTGAACAAAGCTGTGCTTAAACACACAGTTCCTTTAGTGCACAAATATCAAGGACCTACTTCTGCTGTTTCAACAAAAATGGCAACCCTCAAGGCAAGGGCTGGGCAATTTTTATAGAGAAAGGTAGAGTATCTATTGCTGAGGTGCTGCTTCCCTGGACGGTCTGGGTGGCCCTGACCTACAGCAAGTCCCACCTCTGTTCTTCAGTCCCCAGTCAGTCCTGTGGTCGCAGCCCTACCTCTGAGGTCCAAAGGCCATTCTGTTTCTGGGTCAGAGGGCCTGAGCTGAGGCTCTGGGAATTCGGGCACTGGGTTCCACAGCTCATCTTCTTCTCTGGGTTGGATATTCCGCCTGGGGCTGTAGATCGGGGAACACCGTTAGAGGACACTCCATCTTCCAGCACACCTGGGAAGGTAAGCAGAGGGTGGCACCAGAGGCTTTTACATGGCAGTTATTGTAAACAATCCCAAGATTTTGGAGAAAAAGATAGTAAAAAAGAAAAAAAGTCACCAGCAATCCCACCGTACAGAGTTGTCCTTTTCTATAAGAATGTGTGCTTTTTATAAAAATGAGATTTAAAAATAGTTTTGTAACCTGAAATTTTCACTTAAGACATTGATGTTTTTCCATATCATGAACCATTCAGTCATATTATTTTTAACATGTATTTTGTATGGTTGTATCACCATTATTTAACTAGTCCCCTCTGACTGAATATTTGTTTCCCATTTTTAATAAATGTTACTAGAATGGAACTCCTGGTTAAAGTTTTTTATATATTTTTAAAGATTCTCTGCTGCTGCTTCTTTCTAAATTTTGTATTTTTTGAGACAAGTTCTCGATAAATTGTTTAGGGCCTCACCAAGTTGCTGAGGTTGGCCTTGAACTTGTGATCCTCTGACCTCAGCCTTTTGGGTCACTGGGATTGCAGGTATGTGTCACAACATGTGGTGAAAGCTTTATCCTTAATTCCTTGGAATAAATTTCTAGAGGGGAGATTACTGACTTGAAAGTTATATGGAGATTCCTGCGTAATTCCATCTCAGTGTTGAACTATGTACGCATGCCTCCCATAACAAACGCCAAGAAATTAAAGAAGTTTAAACAAATAGCCTCACTGAAAAGCAAGCAGAGGATGACACTGAAGAATTCATGAAGGATGAAAAATATCTAATTGGGCAGAGAAAAGAGCCCAGAAAGCCTGAGGGAGGCGGCCACGTGGGAGGTGCCACGCTGGGAGGCGCCACACAGGTTGAGGCTCTGTAGTAGCCACCAGGAAGTAGGAGCAGCCAGGTAGGGAGCCCAATCTAGTCCACCAGCAAGATGACAGTGAGTCCTCTCAGAAGGGCTGTGTACTCAGGGCATTGAATTTCACTTAACAAAACTCAAATTTCAGAGCTGGCCTAGCACATGTGAGGCACTGGGTTTGATCCACAGCACCACATTAAAAAAATAAAGTTATTTTTTAAAACCCTCAAATTCAAAGACGGAATTACTAAGAATTTTAAGATGCACCTGCAAAACATAAATCCAAGCCAGGGCCTCCACTAAACCCTGTGGAGTTGGGTGGGTGTGTGTCCCTGTGCAGCTGAGTGGGTTGCACATTCATGAAACTGGCCAGGCTGAGGCAGATCTGCTGTGGCTGAGAAGCAATTGGCCAGGACTTCTCTCTCAACAGCTCTCCATTCCCAGGGGCTTCCAGAAAAAGATTAAAAATCTCTCATTTGGTTCAGCATTTTCACTTTTCATTGATGGCTGAACCAAAATTATAACTGCTTTCTTAACCCCCCAATCCAAGAATTTATTTTATTTTATTTTATATTTTTATTTTATTTTATATTTTTTTTTTGTATGGGGATTGAACCCATGGGTACTTTACCCTGAACCACATCCCCAGCCCTTTTTATTTTTTATTTTGAGACAGGGTCTTTCTAAGTTGCTGAGACTGGCTTTGAACTTGTGATCCTCCTGCCTCAGCCACCTGAGCCACTGGGATTGCAGGTGTGTGCCACCGTGCCCAGCTGTGCTACTTTTGGAGGTCATAGTTTCTTTTTTTTCTTTTATTTAAATTTTTTTATTTTAAATATGCTCCTTAATTTCCTTCAGCTCTAAAAAGTCTTTATGGCAAAGCAGCATATTTTTGGAATGATTTGTTTTGTTCTACACAGAGCATATCTCTGGATGATGAGGGAAAAATAATTTTTCTTTTGTGTTTTTCTGCATTTTGCAAGTTTTCTAAAATAAAGTATTTTCGGAAAAAAAAGCTAGGAAATACAATTTAAATCCATGCAGCAAAAACACCTGGTTGGTTGCAGGCAGAAGTATTGGTTAATAACCCCAGATTCCTGACCCACTGGGGTGACCTCTTGACCACACTGAGCAGATGACCCCTACTCACTAGATGGCAATGCTGGTCCCTGCGCTGGCCCTATTTTTCTGCTTCTCATCAGAGCTTCTCTGCTTATTTATTAGGCTCAGTGTGCCAGTGGCTTAGCACTTGGCTGATTGCTGACTCCTAAGTCAAGAATGCAACTAATGTGGCTAATGAGAGGGGCATGAAGAGACAAGGCAGCTGGTTCTGTGCCATAAACAGGTACAATGCATGTGCTAGACACTGATAAAACCTTTCTGCGTATTGTCGCATTTCATCTTTATAGGGGGCCCAGGAAGTAGAAATCATTATTCAGTGGCTTCATTGTCCCACACCCTGGGCTCCATCTGCAAATCTGCATGCTACCCCTATCCCCTCCCAAGTCGGGGAGGTGGGAAAATCACCCTTATTTTATCAGAGAAGTCATTCCCCCATAACTTCTGATTCTGTAGGGACTCAGGAATATGAATTTTTGGGAAGTCCCCCTCTAATCTGGAGATTCTGATACAGGAGATTCTAAAGATGAAAAGTCTTGTTTATATTAGGGATACAGATAGATCTGTGTATATCTATGTTTGACAGATTGACACCTATACTAATTTTGAGGGTTGCATCTACAGCCTCATCCACATTTTTTCCACAATGAATCTTATAGCAGTAAATTAAGAGACATTCATGTGCCCCTGGAATGTGTCTTTTTTGACACTTGGCACAAAATTTTTATCCCATCGAGGAGTGAAGCCAAATCACTGACTTTGCCAAAAGATGGGAAACAGCTGTGTCCAAAGCTTGCTGATAAACTGCAACCAGTGACTTCTTGCCAAAGCTGCCTGCTATTTTTGAAGTAGAACTGGGCAGGAGGGCAGAGTCTAGAAATTAAAAATGGTAGCTGGGAGCCACAGGGAGAGCAGGTTTTCTCCTTGACCCCAGCACCTGGTTCTCCTTGGAGAGGATGATCAGAGTCTGTCCAAAGTCATGCAAAACTACCTGCAAGTCATTCCCCTCAATGACAGAAAACCAAAGTATAAGACATTAGCAATCTATTTAAGAAGAAGCTCCTAAAGTCACATCAGATGAGAATCTGGCTCATCGAACTCTGTCTGGGCTCAGGTCCAAAAACACATGGCTGATGATAATTTTGTCTGAATTGATGTATAAATTGTGACTACATAACCACTTAGAATTTGTCTCCTCTTCTTTCAAAGTGAAGTAGAATAGAAAGGTGTCTGACATTTTTTCAATCTGATAAATAATTGTCAGCATACTACAATATGATGTGAGTACTTGTGTATAGCTATTATAAAAATATTCTTAGAAAAGATTAAGTGGCCCTCACATCTATGGCCAATTGACTTTGGACAAAATAATAGAAAAAAAAATTTTTCAAGAAATGTGCTGGGATAACTGAGTATCTGCATGCCAAAGAATGAACCCTCCTACCTCACACCATACACAAAAATTAAAAGGAATTAAAGATCTAAATGTGACTGCTAAAACTATTAAATGCTTTTTAAAAACATAGGTACAAATCTTCATGATCTTGGATTAGGAAATGATTTCTTAGAAATGATCCCCAAAGCACAAGCCACAATGACAAAAAATAGGTCTACTAGACATCATCAAACTTGAAAAATTTTGTACTTCAAAGGGCACCATGAAGGAAGTGAAAAGATAACTTATGGAATGAAAGAGCATTTTTGCAAATTGTTTACCTGATAAGGAATTCCTACTTTCAAAGAACTCTTTCCACTCATTGAAAAAGTTAACCCCATTAAAGCATGGGCAAAGGATCTTAATAAACATTTCTCAAAAGAGGATATGAAAATTACTAATAAACCCAGGAAAAGATGTGCAGTATCATCAGGTATCAGAAAAATGCTTATCTAAAGCCAAGGTGAGATAGATTATATATATATATGTATGTATACACACACACACACACACACACACACACACACACACACATTGATGAAGAGATGGAAAATTTGAAACCCTCCTACTCTGCTGATGGAAATGTAAAGTGATGCAGCTGCTTTGAGTCTGGCAGGTACTCATAATGGTTAGACCCAGAGTTACCATGATTCAGCAATGGTACTTCTAGGTTTACACCAAGAGGAATGAACACCTCAGTCCATATAAAGACATGTCCATGAATGTTCATATAGAAGCATTATTTTTAATAGCCAAAAAGTAGAAATAAATCAAATATTTATCATGGATGGGTAAATATTACTGGGCAACACACACAAAAAGAAGTAATAACACATGCTACAATAGCGATGAAACTTGAAAACATTATGCTAAATGAAAATCCAGTTAGAGAAGTTTACAATATGTTATGCTTGTGCCTTATAAATTGTTCATAAATGGGTAAATATATAGATAGAAAAGTGCATTAGTGGTTGCCCAGGGGTGGGGATTTGGGAGGAAACAAAGAGTGATTATTAATAGGTATGGAGTTTCTTTCTAAGGTGTTGAAAATGTTCTAAAATTGATTTGAGGGATGGTTGCAGAGCCCTGGCAATTAAAAAAACATCACTTAATTGTATGCTTTAAGTAGGTCAACTGAATGGTATGTGAATTATAGCTCAACAAAGCTAGTAGTTTTAAAATTGTGAGCAACACAATTTGGAATGTTTTATTGACCAAAGAAAACAAAGAAGCATGTTTGGACTTGAATAGCAAGTGGTCTGGAGAAGAGACCAACTGGTGAACTTGTACAGTCCTTAAGGACACTTGCAGTACTAGCAGCAGTCCCCTAAGGCCATGGGTTCTAATCCAGGAGGGCATTAGACCTCTGTTCCCTGAGATGAATCACCAGCTGGTTACATCTGCCCTTAGTCACAGGAGTTGGTGGGGAAATGGCTTTCCTGTGGTGCCCAGCGGCAGGTGAGGACACCTGCCGAGAGCAGCAGCTGGAACTAAGGACAGTGAGCAGAAGCAAGGAGAGAAATCTATGTCTAGGTGAATCCGACCTGAATTCGTCTAAGATGCCCAGGAGGTAAGCTAACCAACTGGGAGGCGGCCAAGAGGGAAAGTCAAAACCTCACTTTCTTCTCTCTGCTGCTATCCTTGGAACCCATCAGTCTTCTCCAAAGCTGTACTTAAGTTCCATCCCTCCCTTTGATCCCTCAGTGGCAACTCCCTTTTGGAAGCATCACCTGTGCCCCACGATCCCCACAGAGCGGGTTCCTGGGGGCTGGTACTCATCTCTGTGAGCTACTGCTGTTCTCAAGTTCAACACGCACTCACATCAAATGTGTTTTGTGTCTGTTTCTAAATTGTGCAATATTGCTGTGACCATAGCAGTGCCCTATTTTCTAGAGCCTTCCTCTCAAACTGGCTAAAGCACTTCTTTGGCATTCTTCCCTTTCCTCTTTGCCTTCCCTTGAATTATTCTCTTAACTGTTTAAAATGTGTACCTTAGTTTGCTAGGATCGTCATAACAGTAGGACAGGAGAGGTGGCTTGAACAAGGGAATTTTTCGTACTGGAGGCTAGGAAAGTCAAGATCAGGGTGTTAAAAGTTTGGTTTCTCCCAAGGCCTCTCTCCGTGGCTTATGGATGGATGTCTTCTCTGTGTTCACATGGGCTTCCCTAAGGGGTGTGTCTGTGTCCTCATCTTCCCTGTGTATAAGTACACCTGTCGTATTAGACTAGGGCCCACCCAGATGACCTCATTTTATTTTAATTATCTCTTTAAAGGCCTTATCACCAAATGCAATAATATTCTGTGGTACCTGTGGTTAGGATAGGACTTCAACATGTAAATCTTAGGGGGACACAATTCAGCCCATAACCCCTTGTTTCTCCTTTTATAAAAAAATTTTATATAAGACCTAGATGTTTCTTGTAGAAGATTAGACTAAGGAAAAAAATGAAAATTACAGTTTACCAACTAGGGATAATTGGCATTTTCCTACTGTATTCCTCAACTGTTTTCAGGGCAGATGCCACATATAGTGTTTAAGAAGTGACATTAGATAATAGTAATGATCTGTTTTCCACCCTTTTTTTCATTGTTTATTCTATTTAGCTATACATGACAGCAGAATGCATTTTGATTTATTGTACACAAATGGAATACAACTTTTCATTTCTCTGGTTGTACACGATGTAGAGTCCCACCATTAGTGTAATCATACATGTACATAGGGTAATGATTTTTGTCTCATTCCACCATCTTTCCTTCTCCCACTCCCTCTCCCCCCATTTCTCTCTACACAATTCAAAGTTCCTCCATTCTTCCCTCCCCCCCCTTTTCCACCCTTATCTACCAACATATCTACTCAGCTTCATTCCTCCTCCATCTACTTCCTCTGCACTACAAATGACTTATTCCCCCTTTTATCATTTTTCTTTTAATCAACCAATCATTTAAAAATGTACCAAGCACTATGCTGGGTGCAGGGTTTATACCTGAGACTTAACCATTTACTAGGACTGTAGTCTCTCAGCTTAATCCTCTCTGCACCCACCTTCCCTTTCTTCCTGCCTCTCCAGAGTCCCTCAGCTCCATATTTGAGAGGATGCAGACAGGTGGATGACAAAGATCGAATTCTCATTGGAGAAGGAAGGCATTGATTTGGTACAGTGTTGACATAATTCTATTTGAGAGAAAGAGGATGAGGCAAGTTGGATAACACTCAGAAGGTAGTAAATCTTATCTGTCCATATGTCTAACTCCACTTATCTTCTTCCAGGTGACCCAGTTTAGATCCTATCTTCTCAGACTCAAATGGCCTCTCTAGGGAATTGTCCACCTGTACAACCCTAGGCATCTCACCAAGCCACCCTTAGCATGGAATACTCTCCTAGGAGATCAGTAGATGCCTGGGCAGAAAGTCACAGGAGTTGGATGTGAGGAGTGGTCCTCAGGCTTACGCTGTCCCTCTAGTGGCTGGTTTACTTCCTGTAGCCAAGGCCCTGTCCATCATGGCCCTGTTTCTGTTTAGATATGGAGGGTTACTTTGATCTTATCCCATTTATTTACATGTCCAGACAAGATGTCCTGCTTGTAGTCTGGCCTCTTTCCACAAAGTTGACAGATCTAATTAGGGAAGAGACCCTTCAACTGTTTTAGACGTGTGTAGGACCATGAAGGCTCGATGGCCTGCCCTTTAGACTTTCTTTTCCTTCTTCAGTACTGGGGATGGACTGAGGGGTGCTCTACCACTGAACTACATTCCCAGCCCTTTTTATTTTTTATTTTGGGACAGGGTCTCACTAAGTTGCCGAGGCTCTCACTAAGTTGCCCTAACTGGCCTCAAACTTGTGATCCTCATGCCCAGCCTCTGAGTTGCTGTAATTACAGGTATACACCATGGCACCTGGTTTAAACTATTTTCTAAATTGGTGAAATTTTCTCTAAGGGAATTGGTCTTCAAATACATTTTTCCACTCCGCTATGGTCTGAATGTAGGTGTCTTCCCCAAATTTGTTGAAACCTAAACCCCCAATGCAATGGTATTAAGAGGTGTGTCTTACAGAAGTGATTAAGTCATAAGGGATCTGCCCTTAAGATGAGTCTGATACAGGGATGCATACCTATAATTCCAGCAATTGAGGCAGGAGTATGACAAGTTCCAGGCCAGCCTCAGCAACTTAGCAAGACACTGTCTTAAAAAGATGGATGGATGAATGGATGGA
>JAJEJO010004331.1:27049-51325 GCA_020662805.1 Glaucomys volans | reverse complement strand
GAAAAGAAAAGAAAAAGAAAAGAAAAGAAAAGAAAAGAAAAGAAAAGAAAAGAAAAGAAAAGAAAAGGTGGGGCGAAGGGCTAGGGATGTAGCTCAGCAGTAGAGCACCCCTGGGTTCATTTCCCTAGTACTGCAAAATAAAAAGGGAAAAAAGGGAGTGATGTCTTTGGGAAAGATTGAAAGGAGCCTTACCTCTTTGCCATGTGAGGAAGTAGCCAGGGGCACCATTTTTAAAGCAGAGAGTAAACCCTCACCAGACACTGAATCTGCTGGTGTCTTGATCTTGGTCTTCCCACCCTCCTGAACTCTGAGCAACAAATTTCTATTGTTTGCAAATTACCCAGTCAGGGCTGGGGTTGTGGCTCAGTGGAAGAGCATTTGCTTAGCATGTGTGAGGCACTGGCATATAAATATAAATAAAGCGCCACATATAAATAAAATAAATGTCCATTGACAACTAAAAAATATTTTTAAAAAATAAAAATAAATTACCCAGGGAAGTTATTTTGTAATAGCAGTCTGATTCCATCACTTTTGGAGTGGTAAGACCTTTAAGCAAATGGCAACTGATTTCCTGGTTGATTGTTTTTTCTTCTTGACATTTTCTGAGTTTAGTACAACCAGCTTCTTTAGAAGGCTCTTTCCACATTGGTTGTAGCCAGCACTAAATTGTTCTCTGAAGTGGACATTAGAAATGAGATGATATTATCTTTTTTAGATCCAAGAAATATATTCAGATCAATAAAAATTAGAAGAATTTGGTCAATTGAATTGTTTTAATTTTTAAAATTTTTAAAGCTTCCCAAAGGGAAGCCTACCCTATACCATGCACTGGAATATTATTAGGAGATAAAAAACACTCACTTGCCTGAATCCTTTTTTTTTTTTTGTAATTCAATTTGGTAACTTATGGCTTATTTAAGAATTACTGAAATAGAGTCATGCAAAATTAAATAATAACTTAGTTTCTTATCCATCAGAATGGCAAAATCTAGGAAGTCTGACTATTAAATGTTGAAAGGATGAGGGTTAATGAATTCTCTCATATACTGCTGGTGGAAGTGCGAATAATGATTTTAAAAGGCAAGTAACAATATAGTCAAGTTTGAAATGGGCATTCCATTATGACTCAGCAATTTCAGTTCTTAGCATCTACTTTAGAAAACCTCATACCACTGCAGAAAGAGGCCTGCTGAGGATGCTCTTCATGCTGCTGCAACAGCGAAGAATGTCATCAGCCTAGCCACCAATCATCATTTGGATTATTACTAAATAAATTGTAGTTTACCTATTCAATGGACTTCTATGCAACCATTTAGAAATAAGAAGTAGATTTATAGATGGAAGTCCAACATAGAATGAGTGGAAAAGCAAGTAGGGCATAGATTATGTACAAACAATAGCTTTTATGTTAAAAAATAGTTACATACTATGTTATTGGGGTTTGGTGGAGGGCAGTGTATGGGTGTGGGGGTATTCATGTGAGTGCTTGTTCACAGAAAGTGGGCCAGAAGGATGTCCAATAGACTAGTAACAGTGCCTGTTTCAAGGAAAAGATAAAGGACCAGGATCATGGGGTGGTTTAAAGGGCTGTTATTTATAACATTTCTACATATTTTCATTTGTTACTTATGAAATAATTGTTTAAAAATAGAGCGATATCATATTCTGCCTCTTCTCATTAGTAACAGCTTTGAACTTACCCAGAATATTTATATTTTATTATACCACATTAAATCATCAAATATTCTATCAAAAATAGCCATCTGTAATGACACAAGGACAAGAACAACACACCAGGATTAATACATTGCTATGGTATCCTGTTCTATAAGGAAATTCAACCCTTCTAAAATCAGGAGATGAGAAGTCAAGCTCTCTGGCTCAGTCAGACTGTTGTTGACGGAGGCATTCCAACAATATGTGTGGATGGAACGAATTGTAGTTGTTTATAAGAAGCTGTGGGTTACTTACATGAATGAAATAAGGCATAGTTAGTTCTCACAGAGCTGGGATTCTTTTTAAAAAAAATTTTGTTCTTTGTAGATATACATGACAGTAGAATGTATTTTGACATATCACATATATATGGAGTGTAACTTCCCATTCTTGCAGTTGTACATGATGTGGAGTTACACTGGTCGTGTATTTGTACATGAACATAGGAAAGTTATGTCTGATTCATTCTGTCTTTCCTACTACCATCCTCCTTCCCGCTTCCCTTCATTCCCCTTTGTCTAATCTAATGAACATTTATTCTTTCCTTCCCTGCTTTATTGTGTGTTAGCATCTGCAAATCAGGGAGAACATTGGGCTTTTTGTTTTGGGTGATTGACTTTTTTCACTTAGCATGGTAGTCTCTGGTTCCATCCATTTACCGGCAAATACTACAATTTCATTCTTCTTTACATCAATATTCCATTATTATATATATACCATATTTTCTTGCTCCATTCATTTGTTGAAGGGCATCTAGGTTGGTTCCATAGTTTAGCTATTGTGAATTAAACTGCTACCAACATTGGTATGGCCATGTCACTATAGTATGCTGATATTTGCTAACCACTCATATTTCTTCTTCACATCCCTTTTTATCATTTAAAATTTTGAGGCAAGGTCTTGCTAAGTTACCTGGACTGGCCTCAAATTTGTGATCCCCCTGCCTCAGTTGGGATTACATTCATGTGCCACAGAGCGGGGATTCTTGAGCAGTGTTTAAAAGGAAGGACTGAGCATTGTTGGCATGAAGATTAGTTTTAAAAAATGAGATTCACATCTGTGGGTGCATGCCAGCCCCATGTTGAGAGCTAAGGATGTAAGACAAAAACTACTGATATGATTCATAGCTAAAAGCATGGCGTCGGTGATTCCCAACTCTGCCTCATTGTCACATCAACTTTGTAGGTAGATGGTAATGCTCCCCATCTCATTGTTTTTCCAGAAGAGGAAACCCTGGGTCAGACAGGTTAAGTAACTTGTCTGGGGTCCTGTGGTTGGTGCCAGGGCCACGATTCCATTTCTGGGTTTGCCAGAGTTGGAAACCTTTGCTTTTGCAAGCATTTATGTTTACTCACATCATTTAAAAAAACAACAACAACAACAAACCTACAATGAATCATATTCTCCCTTTTCAGAGTTAGGCAACAATGAGTGGCTGTATGGTGTCATCAAAATAAATGAAAGGCTTGTTGTTTGTTGCTTTAAAGATAATCTGTAGCTCAACTGTCTTATCCTCAAGGGTGGAGCAGATCTTCAGAACTCAAGTAACTTGCTTTCCAGAACTGAGCAGGTCACAATGCAGGGACCAGTGAAAAAATGAATGCAGTTAGTGATGCACTTCCTAGGTGCATTTTCTATTTCTTAGACAAGTGAAATTGCCCTCTGTTCAGGCACCTGGCCCTCTGGGTCACCAGCCGAAGATCAGACATGTATTCCATAACACTAGGAGACACTGCCAGACTTATTTCTGCACTCAACGCTCTCACATCAAGAGTGCAGGGGCCGGGCTGGGGATGTAGCTCAGTTGGTAGAGTGCTTGCCTTGCAAGCACAAGGCCCTAGGTTCAATCCCCAGCACCGCAAAAAAAAAAAAAAAAAAAAAAAAAAAAAAAAAAAGAGTGCAGGGGCCTTGATCAGTCTCCACTCCACACAGATCATGGCTTCGTGCTTTGAGATAGAAAATAATTCCAGAGAAGTTTACCAAACCAGGGTGCTGAAGACATTTGGCAGTTTGACCAGGGGGATAGAGAGAGGTTGCCAAACCAAGAAGAAGAGAAATGGCAGTCTGTGAATTCCATTCTCCACTGGGAGGTCAGAGCAATCTTTTAGAATCTGATATGGGCCCACCCCTTCCCCAGCTTCTCAAAGTGTTAGGATACAGACCCAAGTCCTGCATACCTTCCAGGCTCTTTGTGGCTCTCTTGCTTCTTGTGGCCTTGGGTTTATGCTCTCTCCTGTCCTCTGTGCCCCAGCCTTAGGGCACCCATAGCCTTTACTGCAGTCTCTTCTGCTCCCATGGCCTGGCAAATTCTCTATCTCAGCTATAACCTGGCTTCTGAGAAGGGACTTCCCACATCTTGCCCCACATAAGGCCATGCTCCCCTGATCACTCCCCAGTGCTGTCCTTCCTCTTTGGAGTGTTTATCACTGTTGGAATGATTTGTTCCCTGCCTGCCTGCCCCAGTAGCCAGGAGCTCCCTGAAGACAAAAGACCATGTCTGTCACTTTCAGTTTCATGCCTGGTGTACTTTAGGCCTTCAAGAAATGTTTGTTGCGTCTTGGACTGCTGAACGGGGCCAGAGTATGATCTGTGCAGGAGAAAGCTGCCACGTGGACCTCTAGGTGTTAAAGTGACTTTTTTCCTCAAGGAACCAGGTGCAAACTTGAGCTGTGCTTGTTGTTCCAATTAGGGTGGAGGTCTGGGAGTGAGAGGAACAGCTCGGTACGCAGTGCAACGGTCCTGTCACAGGCCCCCAGCCACTGGCCCCTCGTTCTTCTTCAGCTTGCCTCGGCTCCCCACAGGCTCTGGATCAAGGCTGGAATCTGTCTAGGATTTGCTTAGAACTGAGGGCAACCTGGAGGACAGAACTGGCAATTTTCTCCAGGTGCTTCCTGAAGTCCTGAGTGGCCATGTTCATCCATTGGTTTGAGCAACAGAAAGACAAAATTGCTTTTCGCAAAAGTCAGAGCACCCTAGTTAAAGCAGTTCTGCAATGACCTCAGCTTAGCAAAGACCACCCTGAATCCCACCAACAGGAGGTCTCCTGACATCCCTGGGGATGCTGTGGCGGAGCTGGTGAGGAAGCTGCAAGGCGTGTATAGACTTGTCCCTCTTGCCAGGTGGCTGCAGGGCTGCTGGAAAGCGGAGCTTTGATGTAGAAGTCCAGCCTGAGGGCCTGACCTCTGAACCTTTGATTCTGGGGCTGGAAGGCCCGTGGGGCTGACTTCGTGCCAACAGAAAGGGGCCGGAGTCTCAAAACTGCTCCCTGCCTTTTGCCGATGCTTGAAATTCCTTCCCCAGGTGCTATGGTTTGAATGTTTGTGTTCCTCCAAAATTCATGTTGAAACTTAATCCCCAAGTGGTATTGAGAGGTGGGGCCTTTGGTGAGATAACTGAATCATGAGGGAGCCACTCTTGTGAATGAATTAGTTCCTCAAAAAAGCCGCCAGCTCTGGCCTGTTTTGCTCCTCTGCTCTTCTATCAGGTAAGAGACAGCATTCTTTCCCTTTTTGCCCTTCTGTCCCTTCCACGGTGGGAGGACACATAGAAGGCTGTTTCCATGAGGAACGCATCTCCACCAATGACTTGATCTTGACTTCAGCCTCCAGAACTGTGAGAATTTCTGTCCTTTATAAATTACCCAGTCTGAAGTATTTTGTTATAATGACAAAGGCTCACACCAGGAACAGAATCTTCTACTCTGTGATTAGCACTGAGGTTTAAAATTTTAGTTAGCCCCAGGAGTGGGAATATGGTAGATTAAATTTGCCCCTCTCCACCTCCCAATCTTTTAGGGCAGAAGGTTTTTGTTTATTAAAATGACCTCACAGCTTGCATTTGGGTTAAGGGAACACTGTAATGTCAGGTCACATTCTTTCATGCCAGAAATTAAATAACATTACGTTATATTGTATGTACTTGCAACCTCTACTTCCCCCAATCTTTTAAAGGCCTGGGATTTTTGTTTGCTAGAATGATCCTGTTGCTTATTTCTGGGTTGAAAAACATAGGTAATTCACGTGGAAAGGAAGCTAAAGAAAAGACAGGCCTTAAATGGATGTATTCAAGAGTTTAGGTGGAGAAGGGCTGGAGCAGCAGAAGATTCGTTATCAGGGGGGGAGGAAGGGGAGGTTTTTTTTGGGGGGGGGGAATATCTGCTGGGTTCATTTAAAACAAAAATTTCAAAGAGGTTTTGTTGCACTCCAAAAGGAAAGCTCCTTCCTTTTTGATATTTTTCTTGTGGGATAGAGCAGCATTTGGGTTGTGCTCCACCCTCCCCACTTCATTGCCATGTATCTGAATTTGACCCCATTTTGAGGATGATCCTCTTGAGGTCCTTAAGTGTCTGTGAGTTCATGACTTAAATTCATGTTCATTCAACAGGTGCCTTGGTGGTGGGCTGACTGTGCTGGAAAGGGTGTGCTTCAGTGGGGTGGGAGTCAAACCCCAGCTCTGCCTCTTGCCAGCTGTATGATCTTTCCAAAGAGACGAGTGTCTACCAAGTGTCTGTCTACCAAGTGGGCAATGCTCCGCTGCATGCAGTATCTAGGCAAATGGGTACTGTTACTCTCCTCTTACAGACTGGGACACAGTGGCTCAGATAGGTTAAATGACTTCCTCAGAGACAATCAGCCAGTGGTGGAGCAAGGACTCAAAACCTAGATCTGTACTACTCCAAGGACATCTCGTTCCCATCCCCTGGTTGGGTCATTGCCCTACTACTTAACATCCCTAAGCTTCAATTTTCTTGGATGTAAAATGAGAATCATGATATCTACATCAAAGATTGGTGATCAAAGAAAAGAGTAGGTGAGCTGGCACGCAGTCGGGGTTAATTTCACACCTTCTCACCCCCAGGGACAATGACATGCCAACATTTGATTTCAGATTCTTTCCTGAGAGCAAAGGGAAGGCATGGAGGAAAGAGTCGGGACAAGAAAGCATCTAAGGTCAACTTTGCTAAAGCTGTAATTTTGTTCCCTATCTATTCAGTGGATAGCAATGCCTAAAGGGACTTAGACCTAGAGACTAAGGGGCCCCAGGGAGCCAATCAGGAAGTGAAAGGTTAATCTGAAGTGAGAGATCTGATTGACAGGACCGATTGCTTTCATACCAGGGTCTGTTTACTGCATGTGAGCAGAGGACTGAGATATGATTTGTGACAGGATGAAGAATGAAGCATCATGTTCATAATGTCTTTGGGTGTCTTCCCTTCTTTAGAAGGACAGTTTAGGGCTTGGCTACCTACTGGGTCTTTGTCATGGTGAAGAAAAATGAACAAGGCAAAAAAAAAGCCTATCATGGGATACATCATGTAGTTCTGCACCAGATATTTACTGTGCCTCGCTGATATGTCAGAGGTGAGAGAGAGGCTCAGCCCTTGCCCTCTGGAGGTGGTATTTGGGATTTGGAGAAGTCTAAGAGGTAATGCCGTGGGTGAAGCAAAAGGCAGGCCAAAGAAAGACAGAGACCAAATTATGGGTGACCATACGTTCCTTGCTAAGTTTGAACACTCTCTTGGAAATCGTGGAGAGTTCATTTGAAGAGTTCAAGCGTGGAGGCAGGGAGCCCAGCCAGGGGAGCCTGGCCTTGAGGTTCATTACCTTTTGGAGTTTCCCTTAACTGTTTGAAGGTACTTTTAAGATATTATCATCCCAGTTGGATTCTTCAAATTGGAAACCGCTCTCAGCAGACTGTGACTCAAAGCGATACCATTTTGGAAAGGTGGCTTTTGCCAAAATCTCACCTGAGGAGTACAATTAAATATTTAGAAGGAAAGGGGGAGACTTCAGGACAATAGTAAATTAATTAGGCTAATCATCCGTGACCGCACTGTAGATGAAAAGGTTTACAGTAACAATTTCAAAAGGATTTGGTCGGAGTGAATAGGATGATGTTTAACAACCTACCCCTGTGTAGCTGTCTGGTAATGTGTAAGTGGGTGGTGATATCTAAAATCCCTTCTGTAGAAACCACATAAGACAGTGATGTTTGGGGCTTTTCATTGGCAGTATAAAATAAAAACTCCACTTGGACTGACTTGATTTTATATTTCTAATATAAAGTAATTGATTCTTTTTTTAAAAAAATTTTCAATTGTAGGTAGACACAATACCTTTATTTTATTTACTTTTATGTGACGCTGAGAATCTAACCCAGTGCCTCACTCATGCTAGGCAAGTGCTCTACCACTGAGCTACAACCCCAGCTCCAGTAATTGGCTCTTGATTTCCCAGTTCCTATCCTTTAGCTTTCCTGGGATAGATTTAAAGGTGGTTTAGGCTTACTTTTCTGAGATATCAGTTCAAGTTCTTCCCTTTGGCCAAATTCCTGCAAGGATTTGGGAATAGGTACAGTTGGATTTGCTTTAAATTATATTACCATTCTTGATATTCATAGAAGTGGTTATCTTTTCCAATGGAAGTATTTGGACATCATGATCATCCACAGTCAGCAGCTGTGATCTAATCCCACCTTAACTGCACGAACCCCATTTTGAAGCAGAACTTCTGCTGGCTCTAGCCTAATAGAACCAGGAGATGTGAAGACAGAAAAACCAAAATCCCTCCTTGGGTTTTTCCTTTGTGGCAGTTTTTCTTCAGTGTCAAACAATAGCAAAATTGATATTTCTTCAAGGTTACCATCCAAAATATGTGGATCAGACCTCAGGGTGCACAAGAAGGCAGGCAGCCCTACAGAAAACCTCGTGAACCCAACGTCAATCAGGAGCTTACGTGCAGTACTGGGACTGGTCTATCCAGGCTCCACAGCACTGACCCGGGACCTTAAAATTTCTGTCCCCCCCAAAATCACATATGGCTCATGTGCCACTAAGAGAAAAATAGTTGCCTTTGAATTTTCTCCACTCTTTGTTCTAATATGTTCTCTCAGAAACCGTTATCCATCTTCAGTATTTTTACTCAAATCTGATACCCAATTCTCTGCTCCTATTAGTTCATCCCAACCAGTATTTGCTGAACCCCTGCACACTCCAGACGTTTCATGGAGGCATAAGTTAGCATCTTCACCCTCCAGTTACTCCCATCTAGGGAGAGAGTTGGAAATAGAAATTGGTGCAATCCTTACAAATCAAGTGGTGGTCCAGTCTCAGAGTGGCATTAAAGGAAAAGACTGTTCCGTGCTCTCAAGGATACAGATTACTCTCTAACTTTATTTGCTTTTAATCCAGTGCAATACTTTATATTATCCCTACATAAACACCAAATTAAATAACAAGGAAAACAAAACTATGGGCATAATGAAAACATGAAAGAAAAGATTGAAGACAGGAAGGAGGATGGATTGAAGGGGAGGAGACAGGAGAAAGGAAAATTAGTGAGGGCTATCACAAGAGTGGACACAAGGGATGATGGGGCTGTCCACTCTGACAAGCAGAGGGGTGGAGTTGGACAAGATGGATTCAAGGGAGATTTAGGGGAGAGAGTCAGGAATTGATGTGGTACCAGCAGGTCGCCCAGATAACTCCAGACTCTACAGGTCCAAACCAGTCACATTCGTTACCTTCAGGCCAGTTCCCCTTCCAGACTGCCACCTCTGTCAACCATGCCACGAATTTTTTAGCCTCTGAAAAACAGACTATGAGCTTCCCCTCCACTCCATTCTCCATAATCAAGTCTGAGGCTGATCCCCTCTTCAGGTGGCTTCGTGCTCTCCATTGAAAGGGTCCAGGTCACCTCCCCTCTAGATTGCTGCAGGACCTCTAGCTGGCCTCCTGACTCCAGTCCCTCTCCACTGCCCAGTACGTCCTGATCGTGATCCAGGTTGATTCTTCCAGGCTTCCTTTCTCACACCTTATTGCCCCGGTGCCTCAGATCCAAGCACCTCTGCCTGGCTTGCAAGAGCTCCCTCTTACAGGCTCATGATAACTATCCACGCTTGGTTCTAATTAAAGGCCTTACCCACCTTTAAAGGTACATCTGCCACTTGAAGTCATTATCACACAACTGAGCTCTAACAGGTTCTTGCTTATTCCCAGTGCCCCAGTTCCCTCAGAAAAAGTAAATCTCTTTGCCTCGCCACCTCTGCTAACCTGGGAAGAAGGAAGGTCTCGGGGAAGCTCTGGCATTTTAGTTTTTGATCCCATATATATTATTTCTGTCAAAGCATAGAAAATGAACGATGTTTGAAAATTCTCATGATTTTCTAATGCAGTTTACATTATTTTAATTACTAGCATATATTTTAAGGCCAAAGATACTTTATTTATCATGAAACTAGTCAGGCACAGGTGAAGCTCACCCATAATCCCAGCAACTCAGGAAGCTCAGGTAGGAGCATCACAACTTTGAGGCCAACCTGGGTAACTTAGATCCTTCTCAAAATAAAAAATTTTAAAAAAAGGACTAGGGATGTGGTTCAGTGGTAAAGTGCCCTTGGGTTCAATCTCCAGCACCAAAACAAAAACAAAAGAAAACCCTGTGTCCTAGGTTTATATCCTAAGCATGAAAGTCAACCTGCTACAAACTAGAGTGAATATTCTACTTTTTGAGAAGTTTAAAATTTTCCAAAACATAAGCAGAAAGGAGTTTTACTTACAGGGAGTCTATTACATGTCAGGCACTGAACCAATTGCTTTATTTTATTTTATATTCACTACTGAACAGAGAGACAGATAAAACGGCAATTTTATCTTAAAAATAGGTTTTCATTTAAAAATTGTGTTTGAAAATAGTATGGGGGTTGGGGATGTAGCTCACTGGCAGCACTTGCCTAGGCAGGTACAAGGCCCTGGGTTCAATCCCAGCACTGCCAAAAAAAAAAAAAAAAAAAAAAAAAAGAATTTTCTACATATGTTGAAAATGGACTCTGAAGTCTAGTGGAGGAAAAAAAAATTTTTCAAAATTACTTTTGACATTTCAAAAAAAAATTGTGGGACGTTGTTTTAGAAGGTTGCCTATTACACAAAGATGTGATTTCACAGACAATTTTAGTTAAAATCTAAAACATGAATAAATCAATATTTAGAAAAACACACATGTCTGTGTTGACTAAATCTTGGCATGCTATCAAGCAAAAATCTAAGTGTTTGTAACCTTTAGATATTGAAAGTTCGAGAAAGAAAAATGTGCCTATAAAATGTGACTATAAAAACTAAGTCGAGGAAGAGACAGACATAATTTCTTTCAGAGATTTCTTTAGAAATCTCTATGTTCCTCAGACTCCTGTCCTCCACAACATGCATTCTGATTTTCTTAAACACAAAATTATCACTGCTTTTTCCTTATTTAAAAGGAGGCATCATTCATTAGATATCCCATTCCTGACCTACCCAACATCATTCCATACCCATTAAACAGAAACTAGATCTAAACCACATGCTTGTCCTTCAGCACTACCTTTTCCCCAGTAACCCCACTCACCCTCTTTCAGACCAGGTTGAAAGCATATGACTAAGGTCATATGCTTGGAGCATATGACTAAGGGCAAAAATAATGTATCTTCTGGACTGTGATTGATTCCAAGGCATCCCATCACCTGAGTCAGTAAATCTCAGTACTGTTGCAGTAGCTATTGGGAAAGAGGCTCGCTGTCCCATTGGACTTGAATCTGGGATTTGTGAGGTGGGAGTGTGGCAGTGGTCTCTGTCATGGTAAGGCCTCTTAGGAATGAAGCCAGCACAGGAGGGGCTTGAGGAAGGGAAGATGGGGTCATGGAGTGTGACATCACTTGAGCCTTTAATCTAGCCTCTCTCCAGCATATCCCTACGTTTGGTCTTCCTGTTACCTGAGTCCAGACAGTCCCCAACCCACCCTCTTTTGTCAGAAGGATTTTGTTTTTTTGGTGTGATGTGTTTGTTTATTACTTGCCACCAAAAGTCCTGACACAGTGTAAACCAGAAGCACAACCTTTCAAGAGTTTATCCAAGTTCTGTACTACTTAGACATCAATTCACAAAACTTCTTTATCTTGTTTGTACCTAAGCTGGGATCTGCTCTGGAGTTCAGACATGTCAGGGCAGACTCGTGGGTGCTGGCAGGGTGCATGTATTAGGGACTAAAGAGCCTCCTGAAAATAGAACACAGCCGGGGAAAAGGAGCTGAGCCCGGTAAACCTCACCTGGGAAGGAAGAGGGGCAGCCTCAGCGGCTGGAGGGGGGAGCATGTTAAAGAGAATCAGCATCTGCCCTTCAGATCTGCCTTCCACTCACAACTCACTCCATGGAGAGGAGTGGGGCGCATAAGTTAGACCCAAAAACCTGTGTGGCAAAATATTGCCTGGGATGTGGGGCCCCTCTAGGAGCTCAGCAAAACACAGAAAGCAGGAAAGTTCTTCTCTCCTACTTTACAACATAACCCCAGCTCTAGGCAGGGTTTCTCAAGCACAGCACTTTTTTTTTGGTTTTTAATTTGTTCTTTGTAGTTATAGGTGACAGTAGAATGCATTTTGACATATCGTATGTACATGGACTATAACTTCCCATTTTTGTGGTTGTACATGATGTGGAATTACACTGGTCGTGTATTCATATATGAACACAGGAAAGTTATGTCTGATTTTTCTACAATCTTTCCTGTCCCCATCCTCCTTCCCTTCCCTTCATTCCCATTTATCTAATCCAAAGTGCTTCTGTTCTCCTCCCACTCCTTATTTTGTGTTAGCATCCACATATCAGAGAGAACATTTAGCCGCCTTCTTTTTTTTTTTTTTTTTTTTGGCTTATTTCACTTATCATGACAGACTCCAATTCCATCCATTTACCAGCAAATGCCATAACTTCACTCTTCTTTATGGCTGAGTAATACTCCATTGAAGCACTATTGGCTTTATGGGATTATGGGAAACAATTCTTTTTTGTGGGAGCTGTCCTGAGCATTGGGGCTGTTCAACAGTGCCCTTGGTCTCTACCTACTGGATGCCAATAGTATCATTATCCCTCACTCCATTCATGACAACCCAGAATGTCAAATGTCCCTGGGGTGGGGGGAATCATTCAGTTGAGAACCACTTCTCTATGACATTATAGACTCTGACATTAATAAGAGGGGTCTTAAATGCCCCCTGTAAATGATCCCAGTGCAAAAACAAAATAGGCCTGGAAAATATGTCAGCACCTAGGATGTGTGTCAGGGAAGAAAGGGACAATAATGAGAAGTATCTAAAACAGAAACCAAAACCAGGACCCTATAGTGACAGAACTGCTCCTGGCCAGAATGATTTGTGAGAGACACTCTGGGGACTCCCTGAAATTTGAGAGACTTTGCAGAATGGCTCGGTCCTGAGAGTAAATGGCAGCAAGAAGTGAATCATGCTCATTGCTTTTCATGCGAGCCTGTTTGTATCCAGAGACCAGTGAAGCTCAAGTTACTCCTGGGGAGTAAACCTGGAAAATCCCATCACCTCCATCATAGAACATGCATTGACTCAAGATTGCCCACTGATGTTCTCTCACTCAGAAGTGCAGTTACTTACAGCTGCAGGATAATAAACTCCAGAAACCAATGTCCCCTGTGTGTCCCTTTTCTGGGGCTGCGACACTGTAGTATGGGCATTAGGAAGCACAAGCTGAGAGAGTGGGAAGGTGTTTCTTGGCCAAAATAAATGAAGGGTCTCCAGGGAGGGCAGGACTATTAGGTCTTGAGGGAGGAACCTTGAGACAGAAAATAATCCCCATGGGCAACAGGAGTGGAGCTTGGTGACAAAAGCAGAGACTTCTGGAATCTTCAAAAAGAACCAGATTTATTTATGCCCCACGTTGTTAGTGGCATATTCTGTGGACTGCAGGGGAATGAGCACTGACTTGGCATCAAGCAGCTGGGCCAGGACCTTTCTCACCACCTCTGTGTTATGTGGTCTTAGGCCACTGTGACTCTGAGCCTCAGTTTCCTCATCTAATAAAATAGAGACTGTAGTGCCCCCTACATGGGGGGAGAGTGAGGACAGCAGAGAGGCTGGTGCAGGCCTGACCCTTGGCTGGACCCTCGGCAGATGCCTTAGAACATGCCAGGGAACCTTCCCTAAAGGGAAACAGGAAGTGGCCCCCAGACATCCACTCAGCAGACATGCACTCACTAGGTGCAGGACTCCATGGACCCCGAGGTTCAAAGGTGTCTTCATACTGTGCTTTTGTTCCTTATTCCCACAAACACTGTGTTATGAGGCCTCCCAGCCTGTTTAGGAGTGGGCAAAGGGTAACATGGGGCAGCATGGACTCAAGGACATATGGACCGAGTTCTGTGGTCACCAAACCTCTCTGAGTCATTTTCTCACTTGTATTAGGGGTTGAATGTTGAGGCATTAAACAAGATAACCCATAAGTACCCAACACTGTCTGGCACATAATAGGTGCTGAATAAATGTCAGCTCTCTTCCCTGAAGCTCTTGAGGTATTGAGCACAATTCTGGTGACATGGTATAGCAGGCAGAATAACAGCCCCTTAAAGATGTCCACTCCTAGCCTCACACAGCGGCACATACCTATAATCACAGTGGCTCAAGAAGCTGAGACAGGAGGATCACAAGTTCAAAGCCAGCCTCAGCAACTTAGCAAGGCCCTAAGCAACTCAGCAAGACCCTGTCTCTAAATAAAAATATTTTTAAAAGGCTGGGGATATGGCTCAGTGTTTAAGTTCCCCTGGGTTCAATACCCAGTATCAAAAAAAAAAAAAAAAAAATCCACCCCTAATCATTGGAACCTATGAATATGTTAGATTATGTGGCAAAAGGGAGCTAAGATTACAAATGGAATTAAGCTTGATGACCTTCAAGTAGATTATCCTGAAATACCAGACAGGCTCCACATAAGCTTTGGTGTCCTTAAAAATGGAAGAGAGAAGCCAGGTGCAGCGGTGCATAACTGTAATCCCAGTCACTTGGGAGGCTGCAGCAGGAGGGTCATAGGTTCAAAACCAGCCACAGCAAGTTAGTGAAACCCTGTCTCAAAATTTAAAAAAGGGCTGGGGATGTGGCTCAGTAGTTAAGCTTACCCCAGGGTTCAATTGCTCATCCCCCAAAGTGGAAGAGAGAGATCTAGAAGACAGAGAATCTAAAGGAGATAGGATAGGGATGAGCTAGCTCAGCACTTGCCTAGTATGTGTGAGGCCCCGGGTTCAATAGATTAACCTCTGAGGCTCCAGAAAGGAACACTGCTCTGTCTACACCTGACAAGCTTCTGACCTACAAAACTGGAAGAAAATGTTTGTGTTGTTCAAGTGACTCACTTTGTGGTCGTTTGTTATAGCGACAGCAGAGAATGAATATAACTGACCTCACAGTTTTCCCATCTTTTCTTCGGGGACTGTGCCCAGCAATTCAGTTAGTACCTTATAGCACTCTGCACTTCAGTATTTCAGTGACACAACTGTGACTTCCATGACTGAGACCAATTTCAGTAATTATGCCTAGGTTCATGGGGCTTGGATTCGAGGTCATGGGGTGGATATTCTACCCTCTGTGTCAGAAAAGAACTGACCACTGCTATCAATTTCATGGCAGCTGCACTGAAGCCTTTGTGTCCACTCACTGTGGGACACAGTGGGTGTGGATCACCTGGTCCTTAAGTGGCTATCTTGTACCCTTCCAAGATGGGGTTTTTCCAGGTCACTTTCTTCATCAGGTTCCAGTTGTCCTGTTTCTCCACAGTCCTTCCTTTGAAATATCCGTTTACATTGGGGTGCAGTGAGACACTTCCTAGGTCCTGTCTTGGGTAAGATAAAACCTCAGCCAATCCATGGCCTAGGAATTGACAGAGTCTGTCTCATCTCACGGGTCCCTCCCATTTCAACCTTTGAGAAGCTAGGAGAGCACAGGGCAGAAGTTTCCAAAGGTTGGGTCACAGAGATTTCCCCAGAGAAACATGAAAAGACATATTGAGTCTATGTGGGCACTGGGGGAGTCCCTGTCCTTAAAGAGACTGGGTGCTTCCCACCACCTTCAGCCAGGGCTTCCTGCCCTACCCACTCCCTGCTTTAGTTTTTCCCTATAGCACTATGCTTGCTTGCTTTTCTTAATCTATGACCCTAGGCTTAGAATTCAAGCATGGGGCAAGGATTTTTGTTAATTTTGTCACCATTATTCTGGCCTAGAATAGTTCCTGGCACATAATAGGCAGTCAATAAACACTTATTAGTTCATTTGGAAATGCTTTCTCTGTGTGTTTCTCTTTCTCTTTCTCTCTCTCTCTCTCTCTCTCTCTCTCTCTCTTTCTCTCTCTCTGTGAGAGAGAGTCTTTTCAATGAGATAGTAGTAGTAATAAATGACAGTCCCTTTTCATATCTTGACAAATCAAAAGTTAGCAACTCTATTAGCATGTACACACACACACACACACTTTTTAAATTTATACAATGTTTTTTCCTTTTCAAACTTTACTGGCTGATGAATTCCAAAAGTATTGGGCTCTTTGGTCTCTTTGCCAGTGATTGATTCAGGAAGAATTAATAACTTTGTCCATAGAAACCCCTGGGAAGTCAGCCGGGAGTGGGCAGGGGCTTTGGAGAGGTGGGTCTTCAGCCATAGAGACCTTCAAAGAGACAAAGAGCAGTCTCTCTTCTTCCTGCTGCTCCTGCTGCAGGCCATGGTGCCTGGAATGGCTGTCAGGCTGATGGTGGAGGGTGGCATGAACTAAACCCTGAGACATTTAACATCAGCACTACTGTGATGTGAAACTACACATTTCCCTATTAGTTAATCCAGTTTAAATCTGGGTTTTCTATTGCTCACAAGGGGAGTGTGTCCTGACACAAGTCCTTCCACGCCCAACTGGTCCTGTCATCTAGAACCATCCATTAAGCCACAAAGTCAGAAAAATCCTTCCATGGGAGTCTAATCTGTTACTTTTAGCAAGTGATTTTTTTTTTTTCTCTTCTTAGGGTCGTTTTTCACCCTGTCCATGGAATACCAGGCGCCATTGACCCACTTTTCATTTTCCATGTAAAATTCAGAAAAGATATCTAAATTTTCCACTTCAAATTCTTGGTGTGGAGACCATGTCAGTTTCTCCCTGTCGAGGCTACACTTTCTAACCTATTTATATAGTTCCTTCTCTACCAGGGTCCCTCGGAGACATTGTCTATGGCAAATTCCCTTTTTTTGTTGTTTCCCTCTTTAGTACCAAGGATTGAACCCAGGAGCACTTCACCACTGAGCCACATCCCCAGCCCTTTTTTATATTTTATTTAGAGACAGGGTCTCCCTGAGTTCTTAGGGTCTCGCTAAGTTGCTGAGGCTGGCTTTGAACTCCCCATCATCCTGCCTCAGCTTCCTGAGTCACTGGGATTATAGGCATGCATGTGCCACCACACCCAGCATCTTTGGCAGTTTCTAATGAGATTAATCCATGGGGTTTGGAATGGAGTGTGGGAGAAGGCTGAAAATGTGGTCAAAACCTCTGCCCGCAGAGCCCACGGAATAGTGTTTGAAAGGAACAAGCACTGAGTAGGTAATCCAGAAATTCTCTGCAAAGATCTAACCCTGGGTCAGATTCCCCACCTGGAAAAGTGACATAGCACTGGAGCTTAGGATCACAAATTCCCTTTATGTGGCCATTTCCAGGCAGAGAGTTGAAAGCAATGTAGGTAATACCTAAGCATAGGCTAAGCATCGAATTTAACAGGAAATAACAAACCATGTGAGACCGTCCGTCTAATTTCTGTTCCTAAGCATCCTGGTACTCTTTGTGCAGTCCAGCGACAGAAAAAAGACTCCCTCCATTCAACCTAGGAAGAGATCACAAAACATCCAAGAAGCGAAGGCAGCACGTCTATGTGACCTGGTAGGAAATGACAGCATGCTCTGGGTATGACATCCCACAGACAGAAAACAGCACAAATAGATCAGAGGTAAGCAACAGCAAGAAGTGGCAGGATGCCCTCTCTGATGAGAGAATCAAAGGAAGGCACACAGCATGGCCCCGGGTTGCTGGCCAGCCTGTGAGCTCCAGTAGGCTGGAACCGATCAGACTTGAAAATTCCCCCAGTGATGCCACTTGTGGGCCACCATTCGTGAGTTCACCTCAAGTGTTTCCCAGAGCAGATTCCTCAGAGCACTGGGTTTACAGAGCAGATAACTAAGGTCCTATAAAAAGGTTGTAATAAATTTGTAAGTTTGGTCAACTTTGCATCAAACAAAAAGGTAACAAGTGACCACAGACTTGGTGACTTAAAATAATAGAACTTCATTCTGCCATAGTTTTGAAGGCCAGAGTATAAATCAAGGTGTTGCCAGGGCAGAGTCACTTCCTGCTTGTGTTTCTTACCTCTTGTGGCTTCTGGTGGCTGCCAGCATTCCTTGGTCAATGGCCATATCATCCCAACCTCTGTCTCCATCTTGACATCACCTTCTCTTCTGTGTGTAACATAATGTTGAACTGTCCTCTGTCTTCCTCATAAAGCTACATGGGATTGCTTATAGACTCCATCCTAATGTTATGCTACCCCAAATATGCCACCTTGACCCACTGAAGAGCAGCAGAAGCAGGAAGGTCTCTCTAACCTTCTCTCCCTCTGTCTACCCCGAAGCAGGTCCTGAAAATCTAGGAAAGACGTTCTGACCTTCCTGTGAAGCAGATCCCAAGACCCTGTGTGAGAGGTGCCCTCCCTATACCCAAAGAAAAGGAGACTAGGAGTATCCTTTTCTGAAGACACAGGAACATAGAAGCATCTGAAGAAAAGACTTTGCTAACTTTCCCTGGTTTGTTACCATTAGAACATGCCCTTTGTCCATTCATTTCTCCATAACTATGCTCTCTTTCAGCAAATCTAGCATCAGAATACACAGGTTTAACCATTTCTTTGGGTCTTCATTTCTGTTTAGCGTTCCCAAGTCATATATAACTTAAAGAAATATAATGACATTTGTTAATCTGTCATTTGCTATAGGGACCTAAACCATAAAAGGATAGGCAGAGAAAAGATATTTTCTCTCCCCTACTCTGATAATCCATGGAAAACACTACTGCTTTCAAGGTCTTTAACCCCATCTTTGTCACCTAACTCACAGGTTCTGGGGATTAGGATTGTTGCCCTAGCTTTGGGGGCACCATTTAACCCACCATACCTGGTGAACAGGTCTATCTGCTTTAAGCTTCTCACTGCCTTTACTGTACTATGTACATTATGACTCTCTAACAGGAGTTCATGGTACGGAGCACTGCCCAAGCTTGCTGAGTCCAGGTGCCTTCCTGGAGTGATTCTAGAGAAGTAACTGTATGCCCGGGTCTCTTCTAGGTAAAACTTATGAATCACCCCTTGTATTTTATATATTTGTATAATATATTTCCAAGACCACTCACCCACAGTTTCCTCTGCATAGTTTCATCTGCATCATGCATTTCATAGGTGAACTGAGAAAATCAACGAGCTGGCATCCCAGTAGCAGGTCCCCAAGGTCTCAGCAAGAAGAGTCCGCCTCACAGCAGGCCACGTGCAGGAAGCCCTTCCCAGGACTTGGCATGTGGTTTGCCTTGTGGTTAGACCCTTGGCTGTGCCTGGTGTGAGAAGGTCCATTCTCACCTCAGTTTTTCTAAGCAAATACAAATGACTTTCTCCTGTATTCCCAAAATATGCTGGCACTTTGTGTGTGTGTGTGTGTGTGTGTGTGTGTGTGTGTGTGTGTGTCTCAAAGAGAGGGAGAGAGAAGAGGCCAGAGAGGTTTCCCTGACAACCAAATTGGAATTTCTATATCTGTACTTTTCCTGCGAGAAGTCTATCTTGATGGAAGAGGTGGGATGATTGGATTCAGGATCCAGACCCCCCTTGCAGAGTCTAACTGGCCTTCAGTTTCTTGAATTTAAATCTTTCAAAAGGGGCTCTGCATAATTTTTATGTAATTTTTTTTTGGACCAGGAATTGAACTGAGGGGTGCTTAACCACTGAGTCACATTCCCAGCCCTTTATATTTTTCATTTTGAGACAGGGTCTTGCTAAGTTGCTTAGGGCCTCACTAAGTTCCTGAGGATGGATTTGAACTTGGGTTCCTCCTGCCTCAGCCTCCCAAGACCCTGGGATTATAGGTGTGCATCACCATGCCCGGCTGTAATTTTTATTCTCTAGGTTGTGCATGGATCAAGGTCACCTGTGTTCTACAAGGTCAATCTTGCTCGTTGTGAGAATGACTGTCCTTTCCATAGCTTCTTCCTTCCTTCTGTGGTAGGTCTTAAAAAGAATTTCTTGAGGGCCTTCTGGTTCTTATGGAGACTGCAGGGCTGTGGGCAGGGCCGTGTTAACTTTGTATTCTGTGATCACTTTACTCACCTCTGGCACCATAGTTATTAGTTTCTTAGATCCTGGTTCAATTTTGTCATGATTCAAGTTGAGTAATTTCCCCTAATCTCTTTTAATTTTTGAAACATAGAATCACTGAAGTCTAGTATTTTGAAATATGAAATCATTGAAATCTAATTAATTGAAATTTAAATATAGTTGGGCATAGTGGTACACATCTATAATCCCAGTGACTCAGGAGAGTAAGGCAGGAGGATCACAGGTTCAAGACCAGTCTCTGTGACTTAGCCAGGCCCTGTCTCAAAATTGAAAATATAAGGGGGGTGGAAATGGGGGTGAGAATATAGCTCAGTGGCAAAGTGTCCCTGGGTCCAATTCCTAGTACCCAAAATAAAATAAAATAAAATAAAATAAAAATAAAAAACTTAAAGGTTGGAAGTCTCTATCCTTAAGAGATAGTTTTGAAATAACTTTTATAAAAACTTTTATTTACCAAATGTCTACTATATGCAGAACTCTCCTACATGTTGGTCAATTTGCCTAAAAACACAGCAGTCAGCAAACCTCTGAGGGGCTTAGGATATATCATCGTGCTTCCATTTAGGTGATAATTGTGAAAAAATTATGAGCCAATTTGGTATCATCCAAATGATCTCAAGATGTTTGAATTCTGCAACATTTTATCAAATTCTTATTCACCAAAAACCATTTTCATTGAAATATCCATTTGTCAAAGCTAGTTACATACTCTTTGTACTGAAGGTGGGAAAAAGTCAAAAGATAAATACCCCAAACTGGGCATGGTGGCACACGCCTATAATCCCGGTGGCTTGGGAAGCTGAGGCAGGAGGACCCCAAGTTCAAAGCCAGCCTCAGCAACTTAGTCTCTAAGCAACTTAATGAGACACTGTATCAAAATAAACAGGCTGGGATGTAGCTCAGTAGTTAAGTTCACCTTAGTTCAATCTCTAGTGCCCCCCCCCAAAAAAAAAGAAAAAAGGGAAAAGAAGATCAATATCCCCAAATTAGCAATAATTACTTAAAATTCAGCCTAGAGAAGTTTTCTAGAACTATACGCTGTCCCATGTAGAAGCAGAAGCAGACAAGAGTGGAGTCTGTGGTTAGAGCAGGAGGAGGCACTCAGCAGTTTTAAGGAGAGATTTGGGGTGGCAGAAGTGGATCAATGGAAAGCCTAGTCATTTACACTGAAAGGAATCTGGACTTTAAGGGGATGGAAATGCTAATGACCCTCCGTGGATTGTTACAGACTGTACACAGGTATTGAATTATCACACTGTATCCCCTAAATAGGTACAATTATTATATCAATTAAAATTTTTAAATAAAGTAAAAATAAAAGTTCTTTAAGAAAAGAGAAACTAGGAAATAATCAATTTTGGATGGTTTGCTACATAACAACAATTTATGAATATATATTTTATAACTTTTTAAAAAATCCTGAACTAACACTTCCCAGGAAGGGGCTGCAGCACAGTCTATGCAGAACCCAAACTTGGGGACAGTGCTCAGGTGTTCAGGCAGATTCACTCATGGGTAAGTTTATTTGTGAAGAATTGACCTGTGGACTGACATAGAGTCTGTTCTTTTTGCATGTGAAGTCTAGATTTGGGGATCTTGGTCAGCAATAGTGAACTCTGACGGGAAGCTAGTCTTGCCTGGGTCTCCTGAGTTCTCCAAGTGCCACCCTAATGGGAGGACAGAGGTAGGGGAGACAGGAAGTGTGCTGCTGAGTCCTTTCTGTGGCTGCTCCTTCCTCACGATGGCTCTTTGCTATACACAGGTCCCTGTGGATCCAGCATTTATGAATGTATCCTTTAGAACTAGAGTTCCCTGCGGGGCATGTTGGTGCCCACCTGTAATCCCAGCAGCTAGGGAGGCTGAGGCAGGAAGATAGCAAGTTCAAAGCCAGCCTCAGCAACTTAGCTAGGCGCTAAGCAACTCAGTGAGACCCTGTCTCTAAATAAAATACGAAGCAGTGCTGGGATGTGGCTCAGTGGTCGAGTGCCCTGAGTTCAATCCCTGGTACTCCCCCCTGCCCCAAAATAAATAAATAAATAAATAAATAAATAAATAACTAGAGTTCTCTTCCTCTGGGAAAAGCTACCGCCTGTGGTCAATTGGAAAAACTGGTGATGTCCACAGCTGGGGTGAGACCTTTAGCTGTGGGTGGAGGATTAAGTAACACAGAGAACAGGAGTCCTCAGATGGAGGTGGGAGTTCTTTAAAAGTAAGCACTTTTGTGAAAAGATTAAAATCTGGGTGGCATGGAAGAATGGGGGACTCAAGATGGATTCTGGGGGATTCTGATAACCTTGGGAGACAAAGGGTAGAGGAGGGAGTCCTTTGGGTTCATTGTTACTGGAAAATTTTCCATTGTTTGAGTCAAAATTATTGGAGATGTATTTGGACTCCTTTTTTCTTCTTCTTTCCTTATTAACTTTCCTAGATTTCATCTGGCTCTGTCTGGTTTGATAGTTTTCCAAAGAAATCAGATAAGCATTTTAAAAGTTAACCAGAAAAATAAGACATGTACAGATGTATGCTGCACAGGTAGATTTAGAGTGTTGAGGGAAAAATTAAGGCATTGACTTAAAGAAACTGCCAGATAGCAAAAGGATATGAAGAACAAATTTCTGTTTCACAGAAAATCACCTTCCACTTCTCAACACACCTTTCATTTCTAAGAACACTGAAAGTTCTCAAAGCACTTCCATTTCTTTTTCTTTTTTCTTTTTTTCCCCTACATTTTTAATGGGTGCATTATAGTTGTACATATTGATGGGATGTGTTGTTACATATTCATACATGCACACAATATGTCAATAGAATTTGGATATCACTCCCCAGTACTTCCCCCCTCCCTCTCTGTCATCCACCCCTTGTTCCCTTTCCTCTACTGATTTCCCTTTGATTTTTTTAGGAGATCCATCCCCGCCTTTGTTTTCCTTTTTCCACTCTGGTTTCCACATGAGAGAAAATATGACCCTTGACCTTCTGAGTTTGACTTATTTTGCTTCATGTGACAGTCTCTAGTTTCATTTATTTTCCTGCAAATGCCATAATTTCATTTTTCTGAATAAAGCTCCATTGTGTATACACACCACATTTTCTTTATCCATTCACCCATTGATGACACCTAGGCTGTTTCCATAGGTTGGCTATTGTGGATTGTGCTGCTATAAACCTGGGTATGCATGTATCACTGAAGTAAGATGCCTTTAATTCTCCAGGGTAAATATCAGGAAGAGGTTTAGCTAGGTCATATGGTGATTCCATTCCTAGTCTTATGAGGAATCCCATACTGATTTCCATAGTGGTCATACTAATTTAGAGTCCCACCAAGAGTGTTTCTTTTTTCCCACATCCTCTCCAGCATTCATTATTATTTATCTTCTTGATAACTGCTATTCTGACAGGTATGAGATGATAGTTTTGATTTGCATTTCCCTAAGTGCTAAGGATACTGAACATTTATCCATGAGTTATTGTCAAAGCAACACCATTTCTAAGAATACTGAAACGCATAGTTTAATACTCATCTATATTAGCTTCATAGGGCTGTGGTAGCAGAACCAGAAACTAGGTGATTTAAAACAGCACATTATCACTTCTGGAAGTTGGAAATCTGAAATCAAAGCGTCAGTAGGATTGGTTCCTTTTGAAGGCCTTGAGACAGAACCAGTTCTCTGCCTATTTTCTAGTTTGTCATGTAGCCAGCAATCCTTGGTGTGTAGATGTGTCATTCAAACCTCTGTCTCCATCTTGACAAGACTCTCCCCTCTGTGTCTGTGTACAAATTTCATTCTTCTTATAAGACCATGAGTCATTTGATTAGGGCTCACCTAACCCAGTATGACCTCATTTCAATTTGATTACATCTTCAAAGACCTTGTTTCCAGATAGGGTCACTTTTACATGTAGTGGGAGTTAAGACTTGAATATATCTTTCTAGGGAATTCAGTTCCACCCCTTCCACCATCCAGTCAAGACCACCAAGAACCATCAAATCCTTTTTTTTTTTTTAACAATTTTTATAAATGAGGTGCTTTATTTTTAAAATAGGCTCATTGAATTCCATTTCTGAAATGATAATTTTTATAATTACAAATGCAATTAGTTTTGTTTCTCAAATCCCACTAAAACAAATATAAGGAAACTTTCAAAGGCATAAACCCACAAGGACAAAGAGAAGAGAGACGGCACAATTTAGGAAGCTAGAAAGGACCTGAGATGGTGCTTTACTATCTTAACAGCTCAAGAAAGCTGAATTCAAGCAGAAAAGGGGACAGTTAAGAGTGACATAGCTTATATCCCTATGTCCCCAAGGAACTCAGAAATCAGAGGCACAGCCGGGCGT
>JAJEJO010004331.1:0-22049 GCA_020662805.1 Glaucomys volans | reverse complement strand
ACAGAGGCACTAGATATTTTTGGAAGAAGGATAGAAAGTATTTGTGCAAAATCTGCTTAGATATCAGTTAGAAATCCATATTCTCTTCCCAACACAGAGAATCTGAATGACTATCCTTCCTCCATCCTTAAAGAACTTGTAGTTTTGGGGTTTTTTGTTTTTGTTTTTGTTTTTGGAACCAGGGATTGAACTCAGGGACACTCGGCCACTGAGCCACATCCCCAGTCCTATTTTGTATTTTTTATTTAGAGACAGGGTCTCACTGAGTTGCTAAGGGCCTTGCTAAGTTGCTGAGGCTGGCTTTGACCTCGAGATCCTCCTGACTCAGCCTCCTAAGTCGCTTGGATTACGGGCGTGCGCCACCACGCCCAGCTAGTTTTGGGTTTTGGTCACAGTTCCTGAACTGAAAATCACTTAGAGCAACTGAGGTCAGGACTATTGTATGGAATATTAAAAATACTAGTTTTCTACTCAGTCAGTCATATATCCTCCAGGTAGGAAACTGGAAGAATCTTCTCAGTGGAACCTAACCACACCCATCCTCAAAGTACAGAATCAAGTGTTTCTGAAAGGAATGAACAGCCAGACACCCTACAGTGAAAAAAACAGATTTCCAGCTCCAACCTCAAACCAGAGCTTCCAACCAACATCTTAGTGTTCTCTCCTTAAATAGGAGAAAACAGTCAAGGCCACCAGACGTTTGAGGAAAGCCTCTAAATAAAAGAAAAACAGCAAAACAAAAGGGGGGAAATAAACTTGAAGAAACAAACACTATAAGAAAAATCTACTTGATATCATCATCAGAGACATAGTACATCTTGAAAAATGAGAATGGGATGCTATAAAAAGGAATTCCAAAAGAGAATTCTTGGAAATTAAAGGAGAAATAAAAAATTCAACAGAAAGTTTGGCAGACAATGTTGAGGAACCTTCCCCCAAAACAGAGCAAAAAATCAAGGAGATGGAAAATAGGAGAGAAAAGATATTTTTTGTCCTAAACTAGTACTCTAATTTTCTTAAGAAAATGTTTCCATAATTGAAGGCTATTAGATTTTTTTAATGTTCATGGGAAAAGGGTAGGAGGAATGGGAACATGGAAAGATAAACTTCATACAAAGAATAAAGAATCAGACATGTCAATGGTAACACTGGAATTCAGAATAAACGGAACCATACCTTCAGAACTCTAAGGAAATCAAGTTTCATTCTAGCCTTTTATACCCAGCCAAAATACCAGTGAAATGTACAAGGTATGAAGCAAATTTTGAAATGCAAAATCTCAAAATATGTCCTCCTACCCAGGAAGTTACTTGAGGATATTCTTGGTTTGTGCATGTATAAATTTATTACATTTTTAAAAAGTGTAGTAAAATTGAATCAAGGCACTTTCACACCTAAAACCTTTCTACAGCTTTTCATCACTATTAGGATAAGTCCAAGGTCCTTACCATGACACAGGCATCCTATGTGATTCAGCTTCACCTTGTCCCTAGTCCTCCCTCCTTTCCTCACTGCTGTCATGAGTTCAATCACAATGGCTGTCCTGCAATATCTGGAAAGTGGAACTCTTCCTCTGTACAGTATTTACAACAATTACAACTAATGAACTGTGTGACTCAGTTTGTTGTCTGTCTCTTTTTCTACTGTGTTAATATGATAGTCACTGGCTCCAATGGGCTATGTAAATTTAAATTAACATTAATTAATATGAAAAATTCATTTCCTCAACAGCACAGGTTCCATCTAAGTGATCCATAGACCACAACTTTTGTACTACACAGTGAAAAAAAACAGAACACTCCATCATCACAGAAAGTTCTCATGGGCAGCTCTACTCTAGACTGTAAACTCTGCTAGGGCTCCTCATAGATCTGACCTTATTGCTTTGGATAGCACTTTGAACGTACTCCCCAAATAACTGTTGAGTAGCAAAATTCACTCAGGGTGAACAGTGAAACTACCACCCTGAAAGGCCATTTATATTTGGGCTTTGTTAGCCTCTTGAGCCCTTCAATAATATCTATTTTTTTAATCATCCAAAAACAAATCCTGCATCAAACAAAATTAAAACTTAGGTATAACAAAGTAAATACAGGACCATTTGGGGCATAATGGTGGACTTAAGTGACTCATGTAAGCAAAAGGACTATATTTCACCTTAGAATTACTTTCCCCATTTGTCTTATGAGTCAATCATGAGAATTAACCTGAAGGTGTGTGTTTTGAGGGTTCATTTAGATTTAAAACATTCTAATGTGTCCTCTGTACCAGGTCACTTTGGGCGCTGTGGATTAGAAATCCAGTTTAGATGCTGTATTTAGTGTTACACACAAAGAAAGAGATTAAATAGGTACAATTTCCTTTTAAGAGGATTATTACTAGGCTTTCATAGAGGCACAAGCACCTAATTAACGGTTAATGTGTTCATTGGATTTGAACAAATTCACAAACCCAGAGATGCATTCAAATATACTTAAGTAAATTTTTAAAAATAAAAATCTTTCAGAACAACAGTAAAATCACTACTACCCTCTCCCCATCATACTGGTCACAGGAGACCCTCCTCATCGGGGACCCTGTCCATTCCAAAACAAAACGGGGTGTCTGCCCTCAGGTCTCCCTTCTACCCACACATCTTCATTTCAAGTCTCAATTCAAGAAGATCCTTGGAAACAAAATATTTCCGAAGCCTGGAAAAAGCCATCCAAGGAAGCAGGGCTCTGCTGCTGTCTTTGTCAAGAGTGCATATTTCGCTCTTTTTTATCCATCACCTGTCCCTCTTCTCCACTCGCTGTAACAAAACAACCAAGGGCAGGCCTGCAGCATTTCAAGATCAGAGCCTGGCAGAAACAAAGGCTCCAGAAGCAAGTGCACTCTAAGAAGCAAGCAAGAAGTGGAGTGGTAGAAGCTTAAATTCTGAGTCATTAAAAGACAGTGGACAAAGATGACCTTTCCTCAGGACATGTCCTCATCCTGCACTGACAGCATGTGGTCATTTCATGGAAGGCAAACAATGGAGAACCTGCTCTGGTGATTGATAGAGGACAACTAAAGGGAGTGAACCCACATGTTAGATGAAAGGGAGAATTTGGGGGGCCACCAAGAGGACATGTCATGCAGTCACGATAATGATGGCTGCCATTGATGAAGCACTTCCGAGTCTTTGACATACATTGCATCATCAATCTGTACCTCAGTGTTGGGGAAGCAGGTATTAAAAGAAAACTGCAGGACAAAGAGGGCAAGAGAGCCTCACCAGCTGTGCAGCATCATCTGCAAAGTAGGGGGGACTGATCACTAGGTTGTCACAAGTATCCAAGTGGGTTTTGTAGCCAGGCATGGTGACACATGCCTATAACCCCAGCAGCCCAGGAGGCTGAGTCAGGAGGATCATGAGTTCAAAGCCAGGCTCAGCAAAAGTAAGGAGCTAAGCAACTCAGTGAGGCCCTGACTCTAAAAATACAAAAGAGAACTGGGGATGTGGCTCAATGGCCAAATGTCCTTGGTTCAATCCCTGGTACCCCCCACCAAAGAAAGTCACCAAGTAGGTTTTGTTGTACAGGTAGAACAGTGGCAGGCCCACAGTAAGTAGAATACACAAGTATTGGCTTTACAAATTCCCAGTGTACACAGATCAGAAAATGTGTTCTAGTTTTGGTCCTGTTGTTATAAGCTGTGAGGCTTCAGGCAGGCCTTGAAACTCTTGTCTTGACTTCCTCCTAAAAATCTCAGAGTTTGATCTCAGTGATTCCTTACAAGCTACAAGATGCTTCTGATGAACACGACTTGCTTTTAGCTTTTCCTTCACCTTCTCCCCTGTGCTCCCAGTCTTATCCCCCTTGTGCTCATTACCAACTTAACAGGTGGGGAGGGGAGGATTTTGGAAAGGGTCAGGGACATTCTTGGTTGTCTTGATGCCAAGGGAGCTGTCTAGTTTTGGTGGCTGAGTATAGGGACATATAATGTTGGCAGTATGTGCTGCAATCACAGGAATACCAGTGGCTCCCCTGTGGAAAATACGATCCACTTTGGAATGTTGGAGGAAGTGATGATGTAATTCATAGGAAAGCAAAGGGAAGGTTTTCAAGGTTCTGGAGTACGTAGCCATGGAGCCACGCAGACTGTGGCAGTGAGCGAGATTCCACACATTCATACAGCTAATGGCCACACATTTGTACAGTCATCCAATCACCCAGCTGACTGTCCATGGACCCTGTCTGAAATCCCATAGTTTTGTAGCCAAGCAACACTCCATTATGCAAATATAAAATGAATAACAAAGTAGGTATTGGCCTGTCTTACCAATCTCAGAAAACATGAATGAAAGTCCTGTTTCATGTGAGCGCTCATGAGGGAAAGACAATGAGCAAGACACAATTTCTACTCCCAAGAAACCCTCTTCTCTATGGAAGGGCAGACCTGTGTACATGTACTAACTCTGTAGCAGTGTAAATAATAATTAAAAGAAAAATAAAATAGATGGAGGAAACAGAGTTAGTTCCATGTGGGGAGAGCCTAGGGAGGCTTTGCAGAGGGGTTGGCTTTAGGGTTAGACTTGCACAATAAGTGTGAGGGTCAAAACATGTTTCTTCTGAGGAAACTGCAAGACTAAAGAGACAGAGAAAGGAAGAAAGGAAACAGGGCTCAAGAGAATGGAACTGCAAGCCTGGCATGGGGTGCACACCTGTAATCCCAGCTACTAGAAGGTTGAGGCAGGAGGATTGAGAGTTCAAGGCTAGCTTTAGCAATTTACTGAGAACCTGTCTCAGAATAAAAAGGACTGGGGTGTAACTCAATGGTCGAGTGTTTGCCTAGCATGTATAAGGCCTAATTTCAATCCCTACTACTATACCCCAAAAAAGTGTGGAACTGGTAGGAACAAAGACTGCTAGGTAGAGGGGAACATATTTGGAAGGTGTAAAAGAAACCCAATCCATAAAAATATATTCAACTAGGAGATCCATAATGTTTCACATTTTAATGATGAAAGTAGCTGAAATAGCAACAGTATCCTACTACTAGATTCTAAGGAAAGTATATTGAGATAGGTGTGCTCCTGTGCTAGTGATGTACTTTGCTCTGGAAAGAAAACTATAGTATGTCTCAGCTGTCTTACAGACTGTATATGCCATTAATCCAGTGCAGGTGTACAGAAGTGGGAAGGGTAGGTGTGGGGAAGAAAAGGCTAATTTGGTTGGGATAAATTGAATTTGAGTCTTCTGGCTGACAATAATCGGTTGGATGTACTTACAAGTTGTTGGAAATGAGGATCTAGAGTCTGGAGGAGGAGCAGTGGGAGGCATCTACTAGGGACAGCCAGAAGTGGATGAGCTCACCAAGACAGAGCCTGATGAATGAGGAAAGAAGTTTAGGAAAAGGATGTGAATAGTCATAGACCCTTGGGAGGGGTGTGAGGGAACCAGGAAGGAGGAACCAGGAAAGGAGGATGAGGCAGACAAAACATGATCCGAGGTGGAAGAGAAACAGTGGTGTGGGAGAAGGTGGCTTTCAGAGTGGGGAGGAAATGGTGGGCAGAGGTTATTGGCCAGATGAATGGTGCTGGAAACTGCAGGCAGGTCAAGGGAAATGAGTACAGACTCTTCACAGGGTCACTGGTACTTTTATGTGGAGAGTTTCAGTGATTGTAGAAACAGAAATCTGTAACATTTGTACAGGAATCCACCTGGGCCCATCTGCTTCACCCCTATGCTACTGCTCAGGAAGCTTGCCGTGCCATACTCCTCTGTTTCTGATCCAGGAGTTTCATGTCTCTCCGGCATCCATGAGACAAAGATGAGTTAACTGTAGAGTAAAATCTCAGACCACTTACAGTTCTTAAAACTGCAATGCCTTTGTAGAACCTCGCCATGCCTCCATCCAGTGGAGTCCAATTCCCCTCTGCATCTGAGCAGGCCAGTGACTCACTTGTAACCAAGAGAATACAGGCAAACGGATGCTACATGACCTCGAAGTCTAGGTCATAAAAGGCAAGGCAGCACTTCCCTTGCTAGCTGAGGCATGCGCTGGAGCTCTGAGCGGTTATGTAAACAGTCTAACTGCCCTCAGGTCACCACACTGTGAGGCGCCTGAATTAGCCCATGCAGAAAGACCATATGGAGAAGCCCTGGAACTGTGCTGAGAGAAAGATGCCCAGCCAGTCCCAGCTGCTCCATCTGACAGCAAAACCCAGCAATTTTATTCACTAAATAACCCTAGGGACTTTTTGCTTTTCAAAACATCTCAGTCATCCTCAAAGGATGAAGATTTGCAAATGGTGAATATGATCAAAAGAACAAGCCTGGAGATGTGAACAGATTGCATGGGGGGCGGGGAGCCAATTTACCCATAATCACATGAAATGACAACAACCTTACTCACAGACATGCACACTGAAACGAACAATTTCTCACCTATGAAAGTGACAAACATCCCTAAGTTTGACAATAGACGTATGATGTTGGCCAGGCTATAGGGAAACGGGCACATACTCATACACTGCTGACGGGGTACAAAATGGAACACGCTCTGTGAAGGGAAATTTGGCAAGATTTAGCAAAATTACATTTGCGTTCAGCCATTGGCCCTGTCGTAACCTTTTTAGGAATCTATCTAAATAGACACTAGTAAAGATAAGAGGACACATAGACAGAACTAAAAGACTGGCGACAATCCCATGGTCATCAGCAAGCAACTGAATTAGTAAACTAGGATATATCCAGCCAATTGGGCACTATATAGTTATGAAAAGCATGAGGAACTTATCTATATAATGCTTTGAAGTGATCTCTGTGAAATATTGTTAAAAGAAAAAGTCAAAGTACAAAACAGTGAGATAGCAGGCTACCTTCTAACTTAAGGGAGAGCATGTGAATATATAGTGTAACATATGTATATATTATGTATATTATATGTACGTTTATATAGTACGTATATTTTGTTGTATGTGCATGTATCTACTTTTTTAAAAACTGCTGATTTTCTGTAAGTGGATAAAAGGAACAGAGGAAAGAGGGCAGAGATGAAAGTTAGACTTCGTAAATGCAGTTTGTTTTATAGATTTGTCATTGGAAGCATGGAAGTGTTTGACTAACACAAAATTAAACTGAATGAAAGAAAAAGCAATTTCTCCTAAAAAAAAAAAAAAGAAGAAGAAGAAGTAGTGAACCTATGTGTATGGCAAGTTTATGGCTTTCCCACACAGCGAGAAATTATTCTAAGTGATTTTAAAGTATAGTGATGTAGCTGGGTGTGGTGGTGCATGCCTGTAATCCCAGCAACCCCGAAGTCAAAGGCAGAAGGATCACAGGTTCAAGGGCATCCTCAGCTACTTAGCAAGACAGTCTCAAAATAAAATTGAAAAATAAAAAACGGGATGTAGCTCAGTGGTAGAAGCATCCTTGGGTTCAATCTTCAGTACCATGAAAGAAAAGGGGGAAAAATTGTAATTTAACTATATATTCCTATTAGGATTTACCCTAAAGATAGAAATTTAAAAATCTTTAAATTTTCAATAATTATATTGTTATTTACATAACATAAAGCAAATCAGTACTTATAATGATTGGTAGGAATCCAGGATTTTAGCACATACATATTTTTTTTAAAGATGAAAAATCTGAATCTGCACTATCAATGCAAACATGTTGTTTCTTTCAAAATAAATAAATTGTTCCTAGCTCTGTTCACTGAAAAGAGATATAAACAACAAAACCAGCAGCAACAAACATCCCAGTGCCTAGGTTGTGGTGTATAAATATCATAGTGCAATTAAAGACATGAGGCTCCTCAAAGAAATGGCTAACTTCAAGCCAGGCACAGTGGCGCACGCTCAGCGTGCTCAGGAGGCTGAGGCAGGAGGATTGAGAGTTCAAAGTCAGCCTCAGCCACTTAGCAAGGCCCTAAGCAACTCAGTGAGACTGTCTCTAAATAAAATCCAAAATAGGGCTGGGGATGTGGCTTAGTGGTTAAGTGCCCCTGAGTTCAATCCCTGGTACCAAAAGAAAAAAAGAAATGACTAACTTCAGGTCTAAACCAGGAAAAATAAGTCTAGAAAAAATGTATCATACCAAGGAGGAAGGATTATTAAAACTATTGGAGTTCTGCAAAAGGAGTCAAGAGTCAAACTGAGAAGCTCCCACTAGCCAAAGATGGGACATTTTGAGTACAAAATTAATAAGGGCAATGAATTAAAACATGCTAAATCCCATGAATTCATAATAATAACTCATACTTACTGGTCATTGGAGTATTAGGGAAGAAACTGAAAATTGATAATTAAAGGAAAAGAATTAGATATTCACTCAGTCTTTTCAGTGCAATGAGGAAAATTGTTCTTTATAAAAGAACTGGAATTGCTTCTTGGCCTTTTGGCTAAAATCAAGTATAGAATAAAGAAATTTTAGCTAATGTTGAAGAGATGTTAGAATATCACAATTTTGTGATCCTTAATGAAATAACTAATGGTTATCAGTAACTGCTAAAACCATTAGGTAGAAAGATAAGAAACTTTAGAAAGGATGGATCAGATTGTATATGCCCATATTAACCAAAAAATGAGAGAGAACCAGGTACCCTGTGGTTCCCGGTGTGTCACAATGGAAAGAGTTCATCATCACCCATGAAGTCTTCCTACCAAAATAAAAATCAGACCTGGACCTCATCAAACCTGTAGTTCTAATCACCAGTTTACAGGGAATGTGGAACATTCTGTCCAATTAAATTTTTAATTGACATATAAAAATTGTACCTACTTATGATATAAAGCATGAGGTTTTGACATATGTCTACATTGTGGAATGGCTAAATCAAGCTAATTAACGTTTATTATTTCACATACTTTTTTGTGATGAGATACTTCAAAATCTACTCTTAGCAATTTTCAAGTGTGCAATACATTGTAATTAACCATAATCACCATTTCCAACAATAGACTTCCTGAAATTTTTCCTTCTGTCTAACTGAATACTGGGACATTTCAAACAACCCCATAGAGATGCAGTCAGCAAAATCCAGGAAAAAAAAAAAAAAGAAAAAAAGAAAAAGGGAGGGGGAACTCTACAAAAAAACAACAGTTTATTCAAATAAATTGAAAGTGGAAGGGAGGAAATGGGAAACTCATAAATTAAAAAAAACCTGAGAAAAATATCAAATACAATGGATGGACATCATTTGTCCATCCTGATTCAAACAAATTGTAGAAAAAAACACTTATGAAACCATTAAAGAAATGTGGACACTGATTGAATTTGTATATCAGAATGAAGGCATTTCTATTAATTTTGAGGTATAAGATGGTATTACAGTTGCATATGAGGTTGAAGCATATGGGGTTGCTTATGTTACAATGTATGAATCTATACAAATTCTAGTTTCATATGGTCTAATATCACATCTTTTTTAAAAGAGCCCTTACCTCTTAGAGATTCATACTGAAGTACTTATGATGCATTACATGAGTTCTAGAATTTGCCTAAAACTTATCCAGTTGGTGAAGGAGAATAGAGGCAGAGATAAACTAAGATTTGCAACGTGTTGATTGCTTTAGGTAGGAGATGGTACACAGGTTCATTATACTCTGCACAGACTTTACATGTATATAGTGTATGTGCTTGAAATATGTGGTACCATTTTAAAGTCGTAAATGCTAGTCTGAAATGCTATGAAAATAAATACCTGCGGCTATCTATGATTAAGGGGTTCCAGAACTGCACCGAGCAACTGCAACCAGATGGTGTCTGCTGCTCAAATGAAGCTATCATTTCCAATCACCCTCTCATGTAACTTTTTCTTACATTTTCCACTGATTTTTTTTTACATATGAATACGAGATTTGCAGGGGGTGGGGTCCCAAAAATAGTAAGTGTTTGAATTTTCAATTCATGTGCAAAAGAAAAAAACAGGGCTAAAGAGCATGACTCTCTGGGTCCCTTTGTTAACATTTTTAGCAGATTCTATTTAAATGATGCCTTTTCTAGGAAGTTCACTGGGTGTTTTCTTATGTAATGGCTGGCAGCCCCCCTACCTCTGCAAAGGAACACCTGATTCAGTAAAGCAAACATCATAACAGAACCCCATTCATCCCCTGCCCAGACTCAGAACCAGCCAGACGTGCAGCGACTTTCTAAAAACCCTCAACCCTGGCGTTCCAGCCTGTGGCAAGAACTGAGAGTTCAGGAAAGGTGAGGGGAGCTCAGACACAGGGAGATAATCATCTCCTCACACCTCCCAGGGGCAGCTAGCACGGGACTGTCTGAATTAAGGTCAGCTGGGAAAACAACTCAGGCCACAGCAGCTGCTCTCAACTGACCAATGGTGGCCTGCGCTGAAGGGGCACAACAGTCCCGATATTTATGCTGGGAGAGCTCCTTTGAGAACCAGGAAGGAGATGAAATTAATCTTCAGGCGCCCTCTGCCTTCCTCTGGGTGACAGCATGATATTCTTCCCAAATCAAGAGCATAATTTGCATAATAAAATCTCTAATTAGGCTACCTTAATGACCTAATATCATCAGAGAGGATTTAACAACTTTTAAAGACTACCTTTAAAATGAGAGATAAGTTTATCCCATTTCTCCATTCCTTGTTCATTTTATAAGCATGGAGTACTAGGTACATGCTGAGCTATTTACAGGTGTGTTTGAGGGCTGGGACTAGCACCTGCAAACTCTGTTCTTTTCTGTCTTCAGCTTTAAAGACAGTGACTCTTAATCTAGCTGTGCCTCACAGTGACTAGGACAGGAGTAGGCATGAACACAAACATGCTCATTCAGGCATCGAGGGTCTAGTCTGCTTTGACACTAAAAATAGCAACATTGAGGAGAAAACATGTGGCCCACAAGGCCTACAATGTTTGCCACGTGGCCTTTACTGAAACAGTTCACTAACCTTGATCTAGGGCCTCAGGCCCTGAGTGGTCTATGAGGCAGCAGCAGCAGCATCATTGTGCACTTGTTCAAAATGCAGTATTTTGTGGCATCCCAGACCTGTGAAACTTGTCTCTTCCCTGGCCTAGAGAACTTGTTAGACATGCAGGCTTTTTGTCCTACCTCTCCTACCAAATCAGAAGCCCCAGGAGTGAGGCCTTTGTCCTAGATTCCTCTGGTGAATGGCAATATGGAGTTACAGGGGTGGCAGAAAGGTGAATATGGTAATGGTGTCTCCTGCCTGTAGAGGCTGCTGTGGTGCCCGACCAGGTCTCCCTGCTAAAGGATGGGCAACACCAGACCTTCAGTTGTGTGGTGCCAGAAGGTGGGTAGATTTGACTTCAGCATGCCCACAGTCAAGTGCCTCTCTAGGAATTGCCCTCTGTGGAAGGAAGCGGGCCCCACCTGCCATCTTGTCCCCTTGCTGGGGGCTGCCTGCTTACAGTGCCTGGTTGATGTCGGGTAGAATGGCCTACTCAACTGCTGAAGGACTGGGTCAGCTCCAGAGCTCCCCCAGGGATCAACTGAAGACCCTGTTCAACAGCCATTCAACTTCCTCTGCCCCAGCCATGCCCCTCACCCCTTACAGCCAGTGTTCCCTGGAACTCTCCCCAGTAGAAATCCATCAGATTCTGTTAACCAACTCTAAGAGTATATCAGTTGATAGCAAAGATAAATCATAGCTGTACATGAGAAAATTCAAAATGGAGTAAGAATCCTAAAAGGTATGCTAGAAAGGAACACCTGACTGAACTGGAAGGCCAGGACTGGGAGGTGTTTGGGGCAGAGGCAGTGGGTGGATAGGGTGCTTCAAAGGACAGCCCCAGTCAGGCTAAGTGGAGAGGATTTGCAGAGAGCTGATGGAAAACGAGACCAGCAAGGATTAAAATGGCAGGCACATTCACATTTTGTAGAGGATGGGAAATCATGACACTCTGAGCAGAACAGCATGACAGTGGTCCCAGCCACGGTTCAAGAACATTCACCAGGCAGTAGTGTGAAAGAGATTGGAGTGGACATGAATGGGGGTGAGAGGGAAGAATCCAAAAGCTATTGCAAATGTCTAAGTGAAAGACAATGAGACACAGAGCTAGTAGTCAGACAAGGAACTGTCACAGAGGAAAGGCCACAGGGCTCAGAATGAGACAGAGCTGGGTTGAGACCCCACCTACCACTTACAACCTGTCTGCACTTTGGCAAGTCATCTCACCTCTCGAACGCCCTTCTTTGTAAGATGGAGATAACAGAGGTAATAAATACGCAGTGCCTGCACACACAGAGCACCTGATTCATGGAAGCCATGCTCATGAGGCAGAGGCTGTGCACATGCCTCACTGATCAAGCCAGCAAGCAAGTCTGAGCCTGGCTGCTATAAAGACTGTCCAGAATGTCCTTGGGAAGTGATTCTTGAAGGTAATAACTTAATGAGGACTTGGTTTCAAACACACTTATTATTTATTGAGGTGCTTAAAACCTGAAACCTTCCTCTCTTGAAGGGTACACAGGCAATTTCAGATTCCCTGTAACCAGTGCCTTGCCCTGTTGTTATGGTGACTGGTTTTCCAAACAGCCCTGCTGTTTTCTACAAACCCCTTTGGTTTCCTCATATGCTGAAGTCTACAAGCCCCAGAGACAACAGCAGGGTGATTTGTTTTTGAACTTCCACAAGAAACACTGTCAACTCTTTTATAGTTGTCAATGGACTGTCTGCAGCTTTTCCTGCCAAAGCCCCCAGGCTGAGCAGCAGTGTCACCCTGCACAGGGAACCTCCACAGATGTTCTCACTAATTGGAAATTGGTGCCATGGTATATGAGTTGCACATCAGTCTCTGGCTGGGTTTAGCCTTACAGGAAAATAAAATGGAAAACAAAGGGATGCTTGCCACTGATTTCATGCAAGAGAGCAGAGTCCAAGGTCAAAAGACTATTCTACAAGATTTAAGTCTTTAGGGTATTGTTGTATTATTTTAAGAAATATTTCAGTATTAGCACATGTAACATGTGAATATGTAGCATATGTTTGCAGTAAGCACTCATTTGACACATTATTAAATACATTACTATTATTAAAGCAAAATCTTAATGCCCGCAATCATGTTGGCAGACTTCTCCCTCCCCACCTATCTACTTCCTTTACTCCTTGCTCCTGCTAATCTTATCTGCTCTCTGATCATAACCTTAGGATGAAAGATGCAGCCACCCTGTTGACAGCCTACCCAGGATCTCTTCTCTCCCTTTCTCCTTTGCCAAAAGGACCCTGATGCTTTTAGGATGGCATGTGCTCAGCTAGAAGTCTTGATTCCTTAGACTATTTGCACCCAGTACTATGTCCCACAGCTCTGGCCAAAAAGACTCAAGCAAAGCTGACTGGCCTTCCTAACTCAAATAAGATGGTGCAGCATCTCACAGACATGAGGATGAAATCTCCACACAAGGACAGCATAGCAACAGACTCAGAGGGGTCCAGATTCCTGAGAGCATCCTTGAACAGGTGCAGCAACCCACCTCCAAACTTGTGGTGCAAACTGTTAACTTGCTACACTTGCCTTCTGTTCATGCAGCCAAATAAAAGGTGAGAAGGATTCCCTCACTCAACAAATATCCACTCTGCTCGGTGCTGTGCTTATACACTTGGACTCCAACAGTGAGTGACGGAGTTGGGCCCTTGCCCTCACAGAGTGAGGAAGTTCAGAAATAACAGTAAAAGAATAACATAATGACTGTGGTGTTAGGAAGAAAGTAACCAGACAATCACTGGGGAAGGCTAGGGTCACTGAGGGGGTGACATCAGAACCCAGAGCTAAAGGGAGAGGTGGGGTTAATTGTGTAAAGGGACCTGACCTGTGGAGAGAAAGCACATTCCAGCAACTGCCACGGCCTGGCAACTGGAAAGGGCTTGGTGTGTTCAAAGAATAGAGAGGAATCTGGTGTGGCTGGAACACTCTGAGTGAAAGGACAGAATAAACAATGCTGGAGAGGCAGCAGAGAATGAGTCAGGGAGGCCCCTGGAGAACAAGGAGAGGTACTGGGGTTTATTCTACCTTTAGTAGAAAGAGAAGCCATTAGAAGGTGTTAAGCAAGGCAGTGACAGGATGTGATAAATGTACTTAAAAGATTGTTCTTCCCGTGCTATGAGAATGCATTTTCAAGGGCAAGAATGGGAGTGGGCTGTTGCAGAGGTCCAAGTGGAAGGGGATGGGCTCAGGGAGGGCCAGTGGAGATGTAGAGGAGCCTGGCACCCAAATGGAGCTGCCGATGAGGTCCTCGATGGTTACACGGAACTGCATCATCTGTGCACTCAGAATCCTTTCCCTCCACTTAAGCTGGAGGAAAGTATGGCTAAAGATGTTTTTAAAACTAAGAAGAGGCAAGAAGTATGCGTAGTGGGCGATTGGAAAAAAAGAATTTGTAGCATGTCTTTGATTTATTTTGGTATTCAGGGGGAAAGAATAAGGTAGCATTGGGGGTTATTACATAGGGACTGTCACAGTGTATTAATAGCAATCAGTAGAATTGCCAAAAGTGGCAAGACCCCTTAGGTCACTCATGACCCTCTCCAGCAGAGCCAGATAGCTCAGAAACAGGGATGCAGGGAACAGAGGGGAAAGTGACCCACGGCTTCCGATTGGCATGGTGAGCACAGTCAAGCCCAGGGAGGATCCTGGCCACTAGCATGGGCAGCCCTGAAACTCTGGGCCCTTTATATTTGTGAATACATTAATTATTCTATGATTCCCATCTTACTGAGAATCAAAACCAGAACAGCTAAGAAAACCTCAGGTTTCCACAACTGATAACTGCCCCTTGTTCAAGTCAGATTCCTTAACTGCAGAACTATCCTGTCTCCAAGCAAAGAAGCATGGGTGGTGTTGGATGAAGAGAGCAGGGAGAGGCCCAAGGGCTTGAGGCTGTGATACACAAGGAGAAATGGCTCATTAGTAAGGAAGTGTGGGAAATTTAATCAGAAAGACCAGATCTGGTGTGGTCCTGGGGGTGTGGTTGCATCAAAGCATAGCACAATGGCTTGCAGAAGGTTAAAAGGCCCTGGGTGTGACTTCCCAGCCAAAAGGCATCAGGCCAGCTGCTACTGATTGAGCTTTGTCTAACTGCCCACCAAAATGCTTATGAAGACATACAAGAAAAATGACAATATTGCCACCAATGAAGGTTAATAGGCAACCTAATCCTAGAATCTGGAAGAAATTTGTACCATATGAAAAGCAGATGGAGCCAGATTAAGAACAACCTACTCAGGCTTCTGGCTTTACTTCCTCACACTAAAACCACATGATAAGATGTAGGTAGATACTCCATATTTAGTTGATTGGACACAGAAACTAAATGCTGGGTGCATATGAAGTGGGGTCAGCTGGAATTCTGGAAAGCCAACCTGCTTGACTTCATTGGCATTTAAAACTCAGATAGGGAGCTGGTCCCTACACCCAAACCCCCTACACACATGCACGCATGCAAAATGCACGCACGTAGAGGCTACCCTCAACACCCGAGAAGGAATGGACATCCCTGAAAACTGCTGGAGAGAATATAAAACTGCATGCTCACTGTGAACCCATTGCAGGGGGCGGAGGGGGAACCACATTCACACAGTACGTATTTATCATAAAAAAAATATTAACTGTGTGTAACTGGCCAATGGTGCCTGGAGCCTTTCCACATAAAGCTCATAGCCTCTGGCTATTGTCAGCAGACACTAGCTGAATTCAAGGACATTTGCTCAGTAGGGAAAAAATAAAGGGAAAAAAGCCCCTCACTTATCCAGGACCTTTTCTTCCTTGCTCTTCCTCCATTCAAATGAGACTTTGGCTCCAGCACTCTCCAAATATTTTCGCAAACACAGTAGAAACAATATTTTGCCTTGACCCTTAAGCTTTCAAACACTTGGAAAGATTTTCCTCTCACCCACTGAACTTTAAACATCACCCCCACATCAAATGGATCATGCAAGTTGACAACCAGGTGCAGGATCTGAAGGATGAAGCCTAGATGCTGACAGAAGTGATGTTTTCTCCTGCATGCTTTTTTATACTTCCTAAGTTTTTATAAGGAACATGTATTACATTTGAAACCACAGACCACATTATTCTGTCCATCTTTACCAGGCACCCCAGGTGACTGGGATCCAGCTGATTCTCAGAGCATCCCTGGTCTGCAGAGACTGGCACCTGCCTAAGAGCTGCAAATTGCCACTGAGCTGCAAATTCACATCCTCAACCCTGTAAATGCTGGCAGAAGGCTCCCACACCAGGCAGATGGGTGGAGGAGGGTACTAAACATGTGCTTAGGAGTTGCAGTACAATGGATATGGCTCTGGGTTTAGAAATGAGGGATGAATTTCCATCCAGGCTTTTTTACTTCCTAGCTGGGTGGCCTTGCTCAGTTCCTGAAGCTCACTGAAACTGAGGTTTCTTCATCCAGATCATGGTTATAACAATGGTTTATGAGGTTACTTTGGAGAGTAATATGAACTGATATCCAAAAGAAAAATTCTCACATATAGTAGATGACCAATAAAAACTATTTGACTCTAAATGTCAAGGAAATATATCCAATCTCAGAAGGGAATGTGAGGGAGTGGAAATCCTCTCTCATTATTTCCACATGTTCACAATTATGCTCACAAATACATTCATATTAGTTTTCTAAGGTTGCTATAACGAAGTACCACATACTGCATGGCTTAAACATCAGAAACCTATAGTCTCCTTTCTGGAACCTGGAAGTCCAAGATCATGGCACCAGAAGGCTTATTTCCTTCCAAGGGCTAAAAGAGCCGATCCTCTCCCCTAGCTTCTAGCAGTTTTCTGCCACCTTCAGTGCTCCTAAGCTTGTGGAAATATAGCCATATTTGCCTTCACTTGAAGTTCCCCCTGTTGATTTGTTTCTGTCTCTATGAGGATATCAGCCATACTGGACTAGGACCTCAATGAGTTCATATTAACTTGATTGCCTCTGTAAAGACTCTATCCCAAATTAGGTCATGTTGTTACATACTAGGGGTCAGGACTTCAACATATGAATTTGGGGTGGGGCTGGGGTGGACACAACTCAGTCCATAGCAACATTCTAAAAGAATTTCATCTCCATGGACATGGAGGTTGTTGGGTGTGGGAAAAGCGGGGAGGAAAGCATGGGAAGAAGTGAGGGCTCCTGGTAGCTAACCTAGAAGGGACTAGATCACAATTTGGACTAAGGCACAGGGTATACCCATCAAATCTACACTCTAGGTAGGAGCCAAGGTATCACTTGGAATGGCCATAGAAGCTCTGTGGGAGTCCTGGCAGGGACAAAATTTTGTAGCAGAAAGCTGGTCTGCTGGAAGTAACTGGAAGCTGTAGGCAAAACCAGCCAAGACCAACAGGTTCAGACACCCAAGGTCACTAATAAGTCAAATAGTCTTTTTTTTTTTTTTTTTTGGAACCAGGGATTGAACTCAGGGATACTCGGCCACTGAGTCACATCCCCAGCCCTATTTTGTATTTTATTTAGAGACAGGGTCTCACTGAATTGCTTAGGGCCTCGCTAAGCTGCTGAGGCTGGCTTTGAACTCGCAATCCTCCTGACTCAGCCTCCCAAGTTGCTTGGATTACAGGCGGGCGCCACCACACCCAGCAGTCAAATAGTCTTAACAGCAGGAAGGTGCTGTAGGTCACAGGGCACAGACCCTAGAGTGAAGGCAGGACATAAGGGGACCAGTTTGAAGTATTGCTGAGCACAGGGCAGGCCAAGAAAAGACCACTTGATGTCTGAGAGGAGACTATCATTCCCACCAGGTCCTCAACCATCAGAAGGGAATCTGGAATGCACTGAGGAAGCTATCATACCCAGCCATGGAGTCACCTTAAGCTCATCGCAGGTTAGGGTCAGAATTGCCTTTCTGTTGTACAACAAAGATGAGGTTTGATGGACCAAATGACTGAGACAAAAACATCCAAGATGAGACCCAGGAAAGAGGTTGTAAGACAGACAGACCAAGCTTCATTTGCATAACTAGCTCATCAATCCATTTCCTCATTTTCATAGTCATTCAGCAAATGCATGGTGGATGCCGGGTATGCAGACATCAGTAAGGTAGTCCCCGACCTCGAAGAGCTCACAGCCTACCTGGACAGGCAGAGCACAAGCAAGCCTGGGCAATGTGATCCAGCCAGTGCTATGCCTGGATTCACAGAGCAGGCTGTGTTGTTCCACCTGGGAGACCAGGGCCATGAGGACATGAGACTTCCTAAAACTTCATAAACTGAGTAGTTACCACCTGTTTCTTTTAGTGATTTTTGCGAAACAACCCTTATAGCAAAAAGGTATTTGGAAAAGGGGCATGAGGAAGGTGGGATCTTTTCTGACTGTGTAACCAATCACATGGACAAGAACCCAAAAAAAGATAAGCAGATGGAACTAATGAGGACGGACATCATCAGCTCTGAGGTCTACAGGAAAAAAAAAAAAAAAAGGACACTTAAAAATGTAGGGATTTATTCAAAAGAGCTCACTCAAGGTTGTACCATAGTCAGACACAGGGATACAATGGTGAATGAAACGACCCCTTACCTAACTTCACAGACCTCTTATCTAACCTGACAGCCATTCTTAAGGGTAGCAGATATTGGCCATTAAGTATTTTAAAATATAACCACAAGTGGTAGCCATTATATAGAAAGGGGTAGAGGTGGAGGGTTGTCCCTCAGGAAGCCCAGACACTTTCATGACCTGATCTGCCATCCTCAACGTCTCCCTGCTGGAAAGGTCTACACAAATACCTGCTTCCCGAGCTGGGCTCCTACAGATGTCTGTACACACATTACCTCCTTCCCAGGCAGAGTGACTTGCTTGGTTCCCTGACACGTGTTCCAGTATGAACCATGCTAACCTGAAGTGTGTCCACTTTTATGTCTGTGTCCCCTGTATTATTAACCTCTTAAAGTCAAGAAATGTATCTTACCTATTTTTGTGCCCAGTGAACAGGGAACAAATGTCTTTCATCTTTAGTCTGTCAACACAGAGGGAAAAAAATCTGGAATATTCTCTTCATAGCACTATAACCTGAATCAAGATCAGCAGTGTTAAACATGAAAGGGAACCCAACAAGATGAATTTTAACAGGAACAAATGCAAAAATCTCAACTGGTGGTTACTGAAACCAACAGTAGTAATGTAAGTTTCACAGGGGAAAAAACTCATTCAATATTTATTGAGTGCCACTTATATTTCAGTCACTGTCCCAGGTTCTGGGAATATAGCAGAGAAAAGACAATATCCCTAATGTCACAGAACTTCAATTTAATTAGAAAAAATCTAAGGGGTTTTAACTAATCACAAACTTAGTGTGAGTCATCAAGGTAACATGGCAACAAGAAGAACAGAAAAACAATCCTAACCTGCAGGAAAAAAGAGGTTCCTTATGTGGCCACTTCAGAATGTGCCAGGTGCCCTCTGCAGCTGAGTTGACAGCAGGAGTTTGAGCTAACCTAGGTTCCTTGTATCTAGAAAGACGTTGACAAATCTAGTGGTATGTTTAGAGGAATATGGTCAGACCCACTAGAGACATGAGAAATAATTAAGGAACTGCATGTGTTTGGCCTGGAGGTAAGAGGTAAGAGGAAATGGAAAACATCTTCAAGGATTGAAAGGAACTATGTGTGCAAGACTTAACCATATAAGTTGAAGTTTCACCAGGTGAAAATCACAGGGAAGATGCAAAGGAATGGGGCGGGGCACGGTGGCACACGACTTTAATCCCAGCGACTCAGGAGGCTGAGGCAGGAGGATCACGAGTTCAAAGCCAGCCTCAGCAACTTAGTGAGGCCCTAAGCAACTCTAAATAAAATACAAAATAGGGCTGGGGATGTGACTCAGTGGCTAAGTGCCCCTGAGTTCAATCCCCGGTTCCAAGAAAAAAAATCTCCAAAACATCCGGCGTGGGGGCAGCCCCTTTCCTAGGGAAGAGACAGCCCATCCTCAGGATGATGCAGAGAAAATTGTGCTGAGAGACTGAACCATCTACAGGATGCACTAAACTTTGAGTACCATCAACTGCCAATCAAGAATTCTATCGCAAATCTCTATTAACAAGGAAGGCAGTAGCTAGGAGTGTGGGCTTTGGAATCAGAGTTGGATCCCAGCCTGAGCTGGAAAAGTTACTCAACTCTAAGCCTTGATCCCTGGTGGTAATAGTTCCTACCTTATTCTGGGTGTAAACATTAAATGAGATGAATTATATGAGATTAAATGAGATGAATTTGTGTACCATAATAATCTGAAATGTTGTTTTCTCTAGAGATATTAGAAAAAAACCTAAAGGGAATATTTGCAATTTTAAAAAAGGGACTTGCAATTAAATTGAGACAAAGCTAGGAAGTTATTAATGTATGGAATGGCTGAGGGAGGACGGGTCATGACAACCTCAGACTCCCCTTCTCCCTGGAGATTCCCATCTGACAATAGAAGTTAAAATCAGTCTAGCAAAGTGATTTCATGATTATTAAGTCATGTCAGACCAACTTAATTTCCTTCACTGACAGACTGACTTTGGTAACAGGAGACCTAATGGATATCAGACAGTGGCTTCAGCTAAGTTTTAAATTCCAGCCTGCTTAATAGTCAAATGTAAAAAGAGTCAAATGTAAAAATGTCCTTCATGGAAGTGAAAAACATACCCCCCCACAGTGAAGGGCAGAATTCATTCAACAAAATTTTACTGAACACCATCATATTACACACCCTCAATCTGGATAGAGTATGAGAAATTAGAGTGAGATTTAAAAGCAGATATGCCAAACAACCGTAAGATTTCATCTCACCCCAATTAGAATGGCTATTATCAAGAATACAAGCAACAATATGTGTTGGCGTGGATGTGGGGGAAAAGGTACACTCATATATTGCTGGTCGGATTGCAAACTGGGGCAGCCATTCTGGAAAGCAGTGTGGAGATTCCTTAGAAAACTTAGAATAGATCCACCATTTGACCCAGCTATCTCACTACTCACTTTATACCCAAAGGACTTAAAATCAGCATACTACAATGACACAGCCACATCAATAGCAGCTCAATTCACAAAAGCTAGATTGTGGAACCAACCTAGATGCCCTTTAATAGATGAATGGATAAAGAAACTGGTATATATACACAAGAAACATTACTCAGCCATAAAGAAGAATGAAATTATGGCATTTGCAGGTAAATGGAGAGAACTGGAGAATATCATGCTAAGTGAAATAAGCCAATCCCAAAAAAACAAAGGCCAAATGTTTTCTCTGATAAGTGGATGCTGATACATAACAGGGAGCTGGGGCAGGGGGTAAGGGAAGAATGGAGGAAGACTGGGTTGTGTAAAAGGATATGAGGGCAGGGGAAAGATGGTGGAATGAGACAAACATTATTACCCTATGTACATGTATGATTACACAAATGGTGTAACTACATTGTGTATAACCAGAGAAATGAAAAGTTGTACTCCATTTGTGTACTATGAATCAAAATGCATTCTGCTGTCATGTATAACTAAATAGAACAAGCAATAAAGAGTAAAATAAAAGCAGATATGCCTATTGGGGTTTTTCATCCACATGGCTATGGAGTTGGGGCGTGGGGACCTATGGAGTGTTTGAACTGCACTAGATGTTTCAGTAGTGTATGATAGAGTTGGGGAGAGGCTTTGTTTGTTTGTTCATTTTTAATAGAAACTATGGGATCAGAAAGGTACTTGGAGGGACTGATGTTAAACAGATTTAAATGGGAAAGTTCAACTGCAAGCACTACAGGGAAAAGCTGAAGAGGAGGCATCTAGGAAGAGCTGATGGGAATGAAGGGCAGGATTGGACAGATCACCTGCTCATTCAGAAAATCTTCATGAAACACCAACCTGTATCACACACGTGCTAAGCATAGAAGATCTAGAGAAGAGTTAGGTCCACTACCTACCCTCTAAGGTCCTGAAGTTAAGGTAGCCAGAAGAGAGGTGATTTCAATCTGACAGTAAAGAAGAGTGACCAGGGGCCCAGAAAGAAAGTATTCTTGAGGACTAAGGGAACTGGGGGTAAGTAAGAGCTTTGTAGTGTCCAGACTGGGGCATTCATTGGAGAATCCATTTGCTTGGGTAGGTGATATCC